>NW_023611011.1:0-127032 GCF_013339725.1 Rhipicephalus microplus
ATGATGGTTCGCGTGACCCTTCAGTAAGCGATTCATGAATCAAACATTCAAGTTGAACCTACCTTAACTTACTGTCTAGGTTTACAGCCAAAATATACATTAGCGAGAATGCAGCGATGTTCATTAGCGGCAGAAAGATAGGCGATGATTCATTTGCTCACGCAGATGAGAGCCCACTCGCCGACGTCGATAAAAAAAATGGCAGCATATCCACGGGGTGAATGATGGAGAGTGGGGTGAAGCATCCATCCGTCCATTCGTTCTTGCTTCCGTCCATCCATGCGTCCGTCCCTGCGTTCGTCCGTGCGTTCATCCATGCATCCGCCCCTGCATCCGTCCATGCGTCTATCCACCCGTGCAGCCATCCGTGCGTCCATCCATGCATCTGTCTGTGTTTCCGTTCGTCTATCTAGTCGACAATCCAAGTACCACACACTCGCATCTTTTCATCATATATTTCGCATATAGAAGCACCGCCATCTAGCGGACATTCCAAGGACTAAACGAGAGGTGGCCCACGGACACTTTCTTACGGCTTGCGCTTCGTGTCTACTTCCGACCTTTAACCACCTCGAGTTCATGGTATATACTAGTTCACTGTATTCATGGTACTGCGGCCCAACGCTCGCTAAACCTTTCTAAAACCAAGGAGGTTACGCCCAGTGAGTATAACCTAGCAACCTTTTCTTGTCAGATAGGGCTCAATGTACATGCCAATGGCTGCTAATGGGAAATGAGAGACAGGAGAATTCGGCTTTTAGTTACCGCGCATGCCGCAAATTTTTTATTGTTGAACAACGCACAGGAGAAATCTGCCACCGGCACCACCTTGCAGGTCAAAGCGTAAGACATGTTACGTACTATTACGACGGACGAACTGGTGCCAATTTAAGGAGCTTCGCCTCTAAAAAATAAAATGCAATGACAACGAAACGCGCACAGCATGATGTACACTGTGCGCCGATTCATGTTAAGCGCGGGTACTTTGCGTCCCGTGTTATTTCGAACAGTGCATATTATTGATATCGCTCAAACTATTAAATAAACACCTTTGCGATAGATTTTCAGTGTTAGCTTTCACGTGTTGCTGCCCATTTCAGGTGTCAGTACACTTATCTGCCACGGGTGGAACACGACAGTGACTGCATCACGTGTTCCCAGTAACAGGACGCCTTCGACTCGTATAACGTCTGAGTATCGCCTCTGTGCTATCAGTCTGCGCTGAGCTTTGTATTGCCTTTGATGAAGTGCCGAACAAACCTACGCGCTCTTAGTGGGAATCCAGTTTTCTCTCGTGATCGCTACAATACAGGCGCTCTTTTTATCATCATTGGTCGGAAAACAGAACGTTTTCACTAGCATATAAAATTACATCAGGCATGTAGACTGCATAATGGCTTGACACAGCTGTGCTCGAGTTGCCAGCGCTTCATCCAAATAATTTTACCTGTACAAACATTGAAACACAAGCAGCCGCGGCCAGCAACAAACGCTAAAACCACGCAAAAACAAGTGAAGCTGGATGTTTACAGGGGTGTTTTTCCGGTGAACGCACAATGTTGCTAAAGACTGGCAGGCTCTGGCGAAACCGTCGATAGCTATCGAAACCGTGCTCTGAATATCAAAGCTCACAATTTGAGCTTGAGCGACACATTCAGAGACACGCTCTGTAGCTTGACCTTGAAGAGAACAGCGCAATGGCGTAATCGGGCTCAGTGCGCCTTCTTCATATAGATAATGTGGCTTGGGCAACTAACGTCTGTGCACGTTACATTGGCCGTTCAAAACTAACGTGTAATGACCACTGCAAGTAAGGTTGCGGAGTTCGCACGATGTCATACTTCTTCATTTTAGGGCCCCCGAAGACTGCACAATGACCGCAAGTAAACCGCGTCTGCAGCCGATGTAGCGCAGGTCCATGTGAGCAAACCAAAACATTTGTGAAAAACATCAAAGTGTTGTAACCAACACAAACAATATAAAAGGCAACGACACCTTAAAAATACGAACATTAAAACACCCATTAATCAAATCGTATGACAAAACGAAAGGTCAACAAGTATAAAATTAAAAGCTATTAACCAGATCAACTACGGAGGTCGCGATTCTTAAATAAACGCAAACTGCACATTTTTTAACTTCATCATTTTTGTAATTATACGTGTAAACGCGTAGATTGTTACAAACGGGGCCGATTACGGCACGATATCGGCGTCTTTCGACGTGCCCGCCGGCGACCGTCGCACGAGTACGGTAAACCGCGTCAGCCCGGGCGGAGTTCGGGACGCCGATGCGAAAGTTCGGGACGCCGATGCGACCTTTCTCACGTCGTGCAACCATCTTTACGTATCGTGCAATCACTACAGTCTGCTTTGTGTTCCTTTTTTTTTGGTCAGGCGGCACTGAGTTGGTCTCTCGCGCTGCACTGGGACAGCAGCGTGCTCAAGGAGGCTTTGCTTTCCCTTCAGTGTCCATACGCTGTCGGCTGCTGGCACTGCGTTTCCTTTTGCGCCTAGTGCAAGGGGAGGAATCTCCCGCACGAACGCTTGCATACTACTTTCTGGGTACTCACCTTCGCCATTTGATGCCTAATGCGCAACTTAACAGGGGGCCACAGTCAATAACACTTCCTGCGTTTTATGCAACTACTGTTGCATTTTTTCGCCATGTCAATTCGAGCTGTCCTGGCATAGATGTTTTGAACAACCACATAGTTGAGACAACTGCTGCTTTGTTGCTTCCGTTGGTCCCGCCAGCCCGCCGTGCTCGCTCTAGACGGGTGTCTTGGTGCTCCTTAACGGCTTCTTTTCTGCCTGGACACCTTCGGGACTTCATGTGGCGCCTGGGATGGGGTGTACTTCCCACTCTCGACCGCCTTGAAAGGTGGAGAATAGTCCAGTCAGCAACATGTCCGAACTGCTCCCTTCGGGAAACAAATCAGCATTTTCTGAGGCATTGTATCATTGCTCGCGTTTTTTGGAGAGCCGTACATGCTGGATTTCACTGCCTCAGAGTAAATCGCTTCGTTTCTTCTGGGCGTTGTTCGCGAGGCCGCTTCGCTTGTCTTCTCATTGTTGCCGGCGCTTTCTGCCTCTGGCGCAACCGCTGCGAGGCGGTTGCAGCGGGCCGCCGCCGCCGCGCGCTCTACCCGATCCTAGAACGATTGTATTCGGAGCTGCTGTCTGTTTTGTCGGAGGAGCTCTTCTTCCTCGGTGAAGAGGAATTTCTTCGGCACTGGTCTTGCCCTTTTGTGTCGGTCTATGACGGACGAGTGAAACTTGTCTTTCGGCCGGCTTGGTATTGGTAGGCTGATCTGTCGATGTGCCGGCAGAAATGGCATGCCAACATGTAAATATGCAAAATGTACATATTTATGTTTTATTTGTCTCTTGTTTACCTTGAAGTATTTTGTGCTTGTGTTTGAGTGAACCATCGAATGTACATGTTTTTTCAACGTCATCTCATATCCATGTTCATGTAAATGACGTCTGTCTTGTCATCATCGTTAGAGTATGTCTAAGACGGAAATGTTCTGTTGAGTGTTATTGACGTTTGTGGCAATAAATTTTTTCTAAACAGATTGTTAGTCGTGAAATATAGATGTGCCGATGTATATGTGCCCTGTTACTGGAATGGTATGAAGCCTTTGTGTTCTGTACATGCTGTAAATAAACTTTTTCTAAACAAAGATTCTCATATCCATGTTCATGTAAATGACGTCTGTCTTGTCATCATCGTTAGAGTATGTCTAAGACGGAAATGTTCTGTTGAGTGTTATTGACGTTTGTGGCAATAAATTTTTTCTAAACACAGATTCTTACTTCGGTTGTTGCATGGTGATCAGTGGCCCGCGCGTGATCTTGCGTGTTAAGCCACGAACGCTCTAGCGGCGCCGCGCTCTGCCGCGCGCCGCGCGCCGCTCGCGAGGCGCCGCTTTCCTCTCTTTCTGCCGCCGACCCAATCGCTCCTTGCGCTATTTCTGCCGCCGCCGCCCAAGCAAAGCGCCAATCAGCGACGTGCGTGGTAGTCGCCATAGCAACGCACGGAGCTTGTTTTCTTTTTTTTCCGGCTGTCATTTTTCTCACGCCGTCGTTTTCTGAAGCACACTGACAACGGCACCATGGACACCGAACGCTTTTTAGAGGAGATTAGACTGTACCCCTTCTTATATGACAAAACGATGCCTGATTATAAAGATAAGGAAGCAAAAATGAACAGATGGGATATTATAGGATCTATGTTTGGGTTGACAGGTAAGTGGCGATTGCGTGGCTCATTGCATGTTGAGCGCGAATGAATTGTATGTTTTATTCACTCACTTGTGCAGGAACACAGGCCATGCTGAAGTTTAAGAACATTAGAGACCGGTGGATGAAGCTCGTGTCGGGAGTCGAGGCGAACACGGAGCGGTGCGCCAGGCAATAATGGCAGAATGGCAAATGGCAACCTCCAAAGCGGATGGACCCAATATCTTCGCGGCGCATTTCGAGAGCGGCGACGCTGAAGCAACAGCAGACACGCCATCACGGTAACGTTGAGCGTTGCGAGTAGATCGTCGTCGCCGGCCATTGTTCGCACGATTGCACCGTAAAGTCGGAGAGCTCAGAACAGACGACGAAAAAGCGCGCGAAATCTCGCGAGCCGCTGCGAGACCGCTCGAGACTGTTGTCACGTGACTCCCGCAGATGTGGCCAGCGTGCCGCTTTTCACCGCTCGGCGGTGAAGACGCGCGTCATGCCGTGGCGGCACGCTTCCCGCTAGTGTGCGCGTACCCTTATTTCTTAGGCACCAAACTACGCTATTTACTACCAGATGCACGGCTTAATTCTGCACCGCAAACACTTAACGTGCCTGCATTTTACTCAACGGCAGTAGCATTTTATCGACACGCGCAGCAGGTTTGTCCCGATGTGGACATTCTCGAAAGTCGTATTGTAGATACAACGGCGGCTCTTCTGCTTCCTCTGGTTCCTTCAGCCCGTCTATCACGATCGAGGCATGTTGTGTGGAGCGCGATAACGGCATCGTTTTTGCCTGGTCACCTCCGTGACTTTATGTGGCGTCTTGGATGGAGAGTACTCCCAACACGGGACAGACTGAAGAGGTGAGGCATGGTCTCATCTTCCACTTGTCCTAACTGCCCGTTACAGGAGTCTAACCAGCATATGCTGCAGCAATGTGTCATTGCAAAGGTGTTCTGGAAGTCAGTTAACACTAGTTTTTGTGGCCTAGGTGTTAATCGCTTTGTAACATCTGGTCGATGCTCACGTAGTCGCTTTGCACGCCTTCTAATAGCTGCGGGAGCTTTTTGTTTATGGCGTAATAGGTGCGAAGCTGTTGCGGCAGGTCATCGTCGTCGTGCTCTTTTTCCGATTCTGGAACGCCTCTACTCTGAACTCTTATCGTTTCTGTCGGAGGCATTGTTCTTCCTTGGGGAGGAAGAATTTCTGCGACAATGGTCGTGCCGCTTTCTTTCCGTAGTTGACAGACGCGTTCGATTAGTCTTCCACCTGGCCTGGTTCCTATAGCCAGGTCACCTGTCAATGTCTGATTGGTGCATGTAATCAGTATGTGTTTACTATTTCTATGTGTTTGTGTATGTCCCATATTGGTGTGAGCTCTTCTATATGTGCGCTTCATTCTAATGCTGTAAGTTATGTAACTTTCATGAATATTGTTATGCCTGCGAGTCCACAGCGAACGGCCGTGCCTCTGAAAAAGGCAATCTGTGTCAAGGCCAGCCCGCCTGACGCGAACAACTCAACGGCGTCAACAGGCGGACGGCGCCTTTCTGGCGTGCACGTGCAGTGAGTCATCCCAGCAAGCGAGCCCGTCGAGTAAACAACGGGCGTCTTCATGTCTGGGGGTCTGACGCATTGCGCGGCGACCCCATTGGAGGAGTCTGCCCTGACGACCAGCGGCGCTTCTGGTTGGACATTTGGATTGGACCCGGTGCATATAAAAGAAGCCCTGCGGCGCGTCACGAGCAGACCCGTTTGAGAGCAGACCTATGTGTTAGAGAGGAGAGCTCGGCTCTTCGAGTCTCTGTCGGCCCCAGTGCCAAATTTGTAACGCCTCTGTATATATGCTGTACATAAACCTTGTTTAACTCACCGTCGTCTCGTCCGCTCGTCTATCAGCTCTGCGCAGAAGCAGTCGCGTGCTGAGAAACCTACGCTACCAAACGGCTGGTGACCTTCCCGGTGGAATTCGAAGCAGTGGCGCCTTCGGGACCGTGTTGGCGTCGCCGTCTTTCGAAACAGTGGAGGTCAGCGGTGGGATTCGTGGCGCCCTTCGTAACGTCGTCGGAGGTGCGCTCCGCAACATTGGTGGCAGCGGTGGGATCGGCCGGCGTCAGCGACATCGATGCGGTGAGTGCCTGATGTTTTCCCCTCAGTTCACCAGACTACTCTAGCTCAGGTTGTAGTAGTTTAGAGAAGGGCTGTGTGAAGCATTGAAGTGAGCGTTGATCGTTTCAAGCAGAGTCGAAGCGCTTTGAAACCAAAGTTAATGCAGAGGGGGTAAACACGGGAGTGTGAAAAATTGCTTGCGCGTCTTGCTAGTAGGCTTATAGTGGGTACGGCAAGTAGATTCTTAACAGGGGCAAACAGCAAGAGGCTAGTGTGAACGATGGAGAACCTTAAAGAGAAGGAACTCATTGAAATTTGTGAGGAACTCGGCATTACTTTGGGCCGTGCGAAACGAAAGCAAGCGATCCTTGAGATCATGAAGCATGAGGGAGTGTCGGCTGAGGAAGTCGATGAGGCCTGGGTGGATATCAAAGCACGCCGCGAGGAGGCTGAAAGGCGAGAAGCTCGCGAACGTGAGGAGGCTGAAAGGTGAGAAGCTCGTGAAGAGGCTGAAAGGCGCGAAGCTCGCGAAGAAGCTGAAAGGCGCGAAGCTCGCGAAGAAGCTGAAAGGCGCGAAGCTCGCGAAGAAGCTGAAAGGCGCGAAGCTCGTGAACGTGAAGAAACTGAAGGGCGCGAACGTCGCGAGCGCGAGGAGGCCGAGAGACAGGAGCGCCTCGAGTTGAAACGAATAGAATTGGCAATCCTACAGTGTTCGCAGGCGCCTAGCGTAGCTTCTCCGACGATTCAGGTCAGCGATTTTAGAATTCGGGACCAACTGCCACCGTTCGTAGTAGGCGAGGACATGGCGAAGTATCTCGTCAAGTTTGAACACGTCTGTGAGCGAAACGCTTTGGAGCGGTCTCTTTGGGGGCAGAACCTGTTAGCTCTTCTTTCCGGTGAAGTGTCCGACGCGATAACTTGCTTGTCGAGGGAAGCGTTTGAGAGCTATGACGAGGTTAAGGAAGTGCTCTTAAAACGTTATAAGTTGTCACCCGAGGCTTTCAGGCAAAGGTTCCGGTATGCTAAAAAGTGGAACGAGTCACACGTTGACTTCACGTTTCGTCTTAAAGCCGATTTAATTGAATGGCTCAAGGGCGAAGGTGTTTATGACGACCGCGATAATGTGGTGGAATGCGTTGCATTGGAGCAATTCTACCGCTGCATCGAGGAGGATGTCAAACTTTGGCTGCAGGACAAACTTGTTGAAGTCCAGCTAAACAAGGCAGCACAGTTAGCTGAGGAGTATTATACTCGCCGAAAGTTGCACAGCAGGGCAGTGCGCGTTGAAAAGGATGAGAGAAAAGAGGGCTTTTCAAAGAAACCTGATCAACGGAGACCCGCTCCGCATCGTAATTTCAAGAAGGACCCGTCTCTTACGAAGGACAGTGTAGGGGAAGGGCAAACAGAAGCGGAGAAATCGAATGAGGTTCCTAAACCACGCACTGATACCACACGGGCATTTGAATCACGGAAGCCGCTAATCTGCTACAACTGCAAAAAGGAAGGGCAGATCGCGATAAACTGTAAGGAAAAATTTGCTTTTGCAACAATCCGAGAATCAGAAAAAAACATGCGGTTGTTGGAGCCGTATCTCCAAGAAATTAGGGTGAATGAGAAAACGTGCCGAGCACTTAGAGACTCAGCGGCAACCATGGACGTTGTCCATCCTTCATTGGTGTCTCCGGATGACTTTACAGGAGAATGCGCGTGGATCAGGCAAGTCGCCGAGGAGCAGTGTGTTCGCTTACCAATCGCCACGATTGTCATTGAAGGCCCGTTCGGTAAGCTTCGCACCGAAGCGGCTGTGTCTGCCGCGCTAAACGATAGTTTTCCTTATCTTTTCTCCAACAACTCAGAGCAGCTTCTCAAAGAGCAGGGAAAATCGTTCTTCCCCAACTTAGCGTGCATGGCCCTCACGCGATCGCAAGTGCGGAAGCTTTCGCGGAAGCTTGACCTTGTTCAATGCGGTGAACTCTCAAGTGACCTTGTCGGCGGGTCGACGGAACCCCAGAAAGGAAATTTTCCGCGTGAGTCATGTGAGCAGTCACGCGAGCGGCCCGTCACCGAAGCGACCAGCGCGGTATGCGTAGGGGGAGACGACATGGCGCCATTGAGTCAGAGCGAGAGGGTTGCAACGCTCTCGCCTGTAGCGTAAAGTTGGGGCGAGCTGTCGAGGGATGATTGAGAGACGCCCATTCAAGAGCAGCGCGAGGACCTCTCGATTAAAGCGCCAGTGGAAAGCCACATGAAAGCTTCCCAAGTGCTGTCGAAGGAGCACTACGAGAAATCGGTGAAGAAGCGCGCTTTTGAAGTAGGAAGTCAGGTATTGCTGCTGCGGCCGTCCAAAAAGAACAAGCTTGAGGTTCATCGGGAAGGGCCCGCAAAAGTAGTATCGACGCTTTCTGATACCAATTGTGAAGTTAAATTAGGAAGGTGGCCAAACAAAATTTACAACTTGATAAAACCATACGTGCAACGTCAAGTGGTCGTCAATCAGCTGTTGAATGCTTCAGAAGAAGAAGGAGCAGAAATTTGGAGTTCTAGTGATATATTCGAAGGGGGATCGAAAGTAATCTGGGAGCAGATAAACCTAGGGCCTAGGTTAAGTGAAGTCCGGAAGGAGGATCTGAGAAAGATTGTTTCCGAGTTTGGAGACGGGTTTTCGGACCGCCCCGGAAACACGAGGGTGATCGAACACGATATCGAGCTAAGCGGTGAGGAGTCAATCCGTAGCAAGCCGTATCGTTGTTCCCCTGTGCAACGTCGCAAGTGTGAGCCGCTCTTGGTACCGCATAGGTATCGTCGCCTAAAAGTGGCCGGTTACTGAGATGGAGCATGTTGCTCCACAGCGCAACTTTGACGTTCGCTAAAAAAAAGGAAAGCTAAACGCTAATGCAGGTGCATTGAGTAGTGCGTTCTAGCTAGTACCTTCTCAACCTTTTGGTTTCTGGCTGGCATTACGGGGCAAAAGTTTGACCTCATCACGACCTGGGCTGAGCGCTCTCGTTCAGAGTGATCTCAAGGGGGCCAACTTTATGTGGTATTCTAATTCGTTGCGTTGTTGTAAGTGTGAAAATTCAAGTTCTTTTAAGAGTCTTGTGTCCCACATGTGCCTCTTGATGTAGAGGGAACGAAATTCCGATAGACACGTAGATAGGTATATGTTGTACTATACTTTGTCTGGTGTTCTGTCGGGTGACCGAGGGCACTTGCTTGTGTCGTGTGTTGTCTGTTGTCGAACCGTTCTTGACAAGTTGCAGAACCATTGACAAGTGCTGAAACCAAGGATCGTCAGAGACGAGCGAAGCTGGTCGGCAAATTCTGGCGACAAGCCAGTGGAGCTGGGATCCGTCGTCAAGAATGGGATGTGTTCCCGGAACAGAGTCTGGAGCTGCATTCTCCCCATGGCCCTGGAGGCGAACCTGGAGGGACCTGGCGAACGAGCGCGCCTGTCATCCGAGCCCCGTGGAAGCAGCTCGTCTTTTCGGCGCATTGTCTGGCGGCGGGGATGCTGTTATGCCTGCGAGTCCACAGTGAACGGCCGTGCCTCTGAAAAAGGCAATCTGTGTCAAGGCCAGCCCGCCTGACGCGAATAACTCAACGGCGTCAACAGGCGGACGGCGCCTTTCTGGCGTGCACGTGCAGTGAGTCATCCCAGCAAGCGAGCCCGTCGAGTAAACAAAGGGCGTCTTCATGTCTGGGAGTCTGACGCATTGCGCGGCGACCCCATTGGAGGAGTCTGCCCTGACGTACAGCGGCGCTTCTGGTTGGACATTTGGATTGGACCCGGTGCATATAAAAGAAGCCCTGCGGCGCGTCGCGAGTGGACCCGTTTGAGAGCAGACCTATGTGTTAGAGAGGAGAGCTCGGCTCTTCGAGTCTCTGTCGGCCCCAGTGCCGAATTTGTAACGCCTCTGTATATATGCTGTACATAAACCTTGTTTAACTCACCGTCGTCTCGTCCGCTCGTCTATCAGCTCTGCGCAGAAGCAGTCGCGAGCTGAGAAACCTACGCTACCAAACGGCTGGTGAACTTCCCGGTGGAATTCGAGGCGGTGGCGCCTTCGGGACCGTGTTGGCGTCGCCGTCTTTCGAAACAGTGGAGGTCAGCGGTGGGATTCATGGCGCCCTTCGTAACGTCGTCGGAGGTGCGCTCCGCAACAATATTGATACCTGTTGTACATATTTCCTAACATCTTCACCAAGTCTTGTAAATTCTGCACATATATCATCATGTACATTGTCCATATTGTGATTAGTGCATTTATGTAGTGTATGTATAGTTATTAGTACTATGGACTATGGACATCCTACGGACTTGGACACTTTTGTTTGAATGTGTAATGTATGTTGCGCTTTGTCTTTTGTTTGTTATTGTGCCTGTTATACAGACGCTTGCACCTTAGCTTTGTTGCGTCCCATGAGAGAATAAACTTTTTCTAAACAGAGCACTATAAATCGTTAACAACTTTTTATAAACACAGTTCTTTCGTTAACCACTCTTTCTAAACACACTAGTCGGTCGTCCTCACCTCATTTGGGGGACGGCTTTCTGCTCTCCCATGAGTACTCTAAATCGTTGAACACTTTTTCTAAACACACTAGCGTGGCTTAGGACATTGAGACTCATGGGACGGCTTTAAGCTCTCCTATAGTAGACTGCCCTGTGCTCTAAATCATCACCCACTTTTTCTACCCCCCCCTCCCCACTTCCAACCATCGAGTCCCATAGTAGAGAACCGAATACTCAAAACCGTTACGCACTGTTAAATGCGAAGCATTTCTTAGCGAACTTCGGTGAATTTAAGCATATCCATCCGTCCATCCATCCATCCATCCATCCATCCATCCATCCATCCATCCATCCATCCATCCATCCATCCATCCATCCATCCATCCGTCCATCACGTCACGTCCGTGCGCCCGCCTACGTCTGGGTGCTCTCATGATCGCCCCTTTAACTTGGGGTACACCAATATTAGTTCGGGTGGTTAAGATGGCTTGACGAATACGACTGACTAGTCATGACATGAATAATGTCACAATCTCGTCGCGTACGTCGTCAAACACTTTCCAAAAAAAAACAGTGACACACACTCGGGGCGGGTATGCTACGCTCATGATGCGTTCGCGGCTGTTTCGCTAGCTTCACATGTATACCAAATGCGGTATTGCGTGACGCGAACAGAATACATAGGTAAATGATTCGTCCAGACATTATAATCATGACATGCGTGTCACGTATGAGCACGAATATGACACACTTATGATGTGCTCGCGGCCGTTTCGCTAGCTTTACATATGCCAAATTTGGTATAACGTGATGTGAATAGAAGACGAAAGTAAATGACACGTCTAAACATGATAATCATGATATGTGTGCCATGTGAAACGTGATTACATGCTACGCTCATCCCGTGGTCGCGGCCGTTTCACTGGTTCCACATGTACCAAAATTGGTATTTCGTGACGTGAATGGACGACGAATGTAAATGACACGTCTAAATATTATAATCATGATATGCGTGCCATGTCAAACATGATTACATGCTACGCTCATAGCGCGCCAGCGACCATTTTGCTAGCTCAACCTATACCAAGTTTGGCATTACGTGACGTGAATAGACGTCTACAGTAAATGACACCTCCAAACATGATAATCGTGGCATGCGTTTCTTGTAAAAAACGCCAGGCCTGCGCCGAAGGCGCAGCACAATCACAACGAAAGCTAGCAGAGCGGCCTTTCAGAGCTTTTTCTGAACACTATTGTTGTTGTTGTTCACCTATTGTTAGTGGCGCGTATCCACTATGAGGGATTGGCCAAGAATCGAGTGGTTTTAAAAATTACTGTTCAGATTTGGAATAATTCAGGTATAACAGAAAGATTACCGATAGCCTAGGAAAGTGTGGTGCTTAAGGTTGTGCACACAAATATTTACATAAAGAAATTTATTAATAGAATAGAGCAATAATTTGATTTTATACGTATATAACTATGTGAACATGTTAGGATAATGAAACCGGTTAATTAGTCAACCTATTAGTTTCATCAATATAGTCCCGGACGGCCGCGCATACTGTCGCATTAGAGAAACCAGAAATGGAAGCTCCAAAAGACAAAATGACAGGCACAGATAAGTACATAGCAATACCGCGTAAAGGTATTTCTAAAAGCGTATTTCGTAATGTGTTAAACCGCCTGCAGGTCAAAAAGAAATGATCTATTGTTTCCAGTTCATCATAGAATGCGCACAGTGGCGAAGGTGCCTGAGCAGACCTGTGTTTATAGAAATTTAGATTTGGTACCCGGCAACGCAGCCTTGTGATAGCTACTTCTTGTTTTCGAGTGCGGCAAAAGTCTCTTCGCCAGGGATATAATAAATGGCGATATTCTGTAGAGTTTGTTAGTGCTGAACCTTTAACGACTTCCATAAGCCTACGTCTGCGGAATTGAGCAGCAGTCACATAAGCATGATGGACAGAGTGGTAGAATTGGTTCGCTGATTGACGACTTAGCTAAGGAATTGGCTGTTTCATTTAGAAACAAACCTTTATGTCCAGGTACCCAAACTAATCGTACTTTTCTCAAATGCGCAGGTACTAGTGCATGGAACACCTTTGTTACATGATTATCAGCACCAACAGAAAGTGCCGCACAGAGCAATAGGGAATCTGTTATTATGACAGCTGATGTATTTGCTGTATCTAACTTGCGTAAGGTGAACACTACTGCCAGAAACTCAGCCACAAAAACGGGTATGAAATCGGCTAGTCGAAGGGAATAAATCCAATTTAAAATCGGGCTGAATGTACCAACCTTTCACTGGGTAACTGCTACAAGCACACTTGCTTGATACCCACTACGGCATTAATAATAACACTTTAGGGTACATTAGGCTGGCATTCGCTATGCTATGTTTCGTCAGTCTTCTGAGAAGCGTGGTATCCGATAAACTATTGCGAGGAATGTTCTGCCAATTGTTTGTGCAGTGGCTGACGACGATGAGGAATCATGCCTGAAGTGGGTATATTCCAGAGTTAGTAGCTGAACAAAAGCTTTTGTAAGGATATGGAGCATTGCACGACCCGCTCGTTACACTATTCGCATTGAGCGACAATTGCGTGTTCTTCCGCTGTTTTAAAACGATTTATAAGTCGTAATAACGCGATTGCTTTACCGACATCAAGGCTGCCTGTTACAAGCTGCCACTCAAGCGTCGCCAGCGCGAAGTCGGCGACGGGAATGACAGCAGGTTGGTTCGTTCCGCACGCAAGCAGAGACAGTGAAGAGATCAGAGACGTGAGAAAACAAAACAACTTTACTCTAGTGATATTGCAGCACACGGGATCTAATACTACACTTCAATACAACTAACAAAATACATCGACACTTGATACAACTAAAGAAATTATAACAGAAACAATAAATCAGCTTACGAGAGAGAACTATTACAAACTACACAAACTAATAAGAATAGAACGACGGAGGAGAAAGTTCGAAGATATAAACAGGTGAAGGCATACGTGTGATGACCGGCAGCGTTGTGTCCCCGACGATCGGATGCGAGAAGTCGAAGAGAGTTCTGGCACGACTGCGATGTCGGCGGTGTTGCAACGCTGGTGGCTCCGGGAGGCTAGTGCTTGCAGGTGACTTCGAGCAGGTTGAGCTAACTCGAGGCGAAGTCCCGATGTCTACGTTGCAGACGTTAATATCGCGTCACAACTAGACGAACGGCTAAGTTTAGGTGGCCAGCCGATACAGAGCCACACTAAAAACTTCTAGAAGAGATGCTTGTTGATCTGTTTCTACACCATCTTGGTCAGCGACTAGTCTGCCTAGCAGGGCAAAATCCTGCGCTTAAATCCCTCTCGTGTCTCCTCGCTCTCTTCCTTGGGGACAAGAGACCTCTACCTGGGTCCAATCATGCGCGTTTAATTGATGGGAAACTCCGCCCCAAAAATATTTTGACCCCACCCCTTTTTAATTGGGAGAGGGCCCTCAACTAGCGAGAGTGACAACCTGTCGGGTTGTTGTCATACGGCTTGGCCACCAGAGCGTTTCCCACGCTTTTCCCCGTGGGAACCATTCATAAGGCGACTTCCAGCTACCATCTCCAGACTGATGGCCTCAAAGAGCGCTTTCATTGATTTCTGTCGCATATAACCTTGATGTATATCAACGCCGACCACTTCAACTAGGATACCATCCTGCCATTTGTGACCTTTGCGTACAATACCGCTACGCAGTGCACCGTGAGCTACTCCCCATGTTTCTCATCTAAAATCGTCATCCCACATCCCCGCTCGACATCTTTTTAGGGGTGGAGCTCCTTAGGGCGTAGGTCTGTCCATCCTCCGTCGTTCTCGTACGTTGCCATTGAATATTGCAATAATCACTCTCTTGCAATATTACGTTAGGGACTTCCTATACATCCTCTCTCTTAATTTTTGCCCACCCCTATTGAAAGTTATTAGATTATTCATTTCATAATCTGCTATAAAGCACGGAAGCTTGACATACGGTCTTCTTCTTTTAGAGGTGGATATTGATCGGGTGGTGGTGCCATCAAGTAATGTCCTTCACGAGAAGAGTTATGCCACCTGTGTCCTTCATCGAGTAGTAATCCAACACCTGAAATAAAGATTGGAGACACATTTAGTTAGCCTAAGTAAATATTTTGGGTGTACTGTTTCTATATTGTCGGCTTTAGTCATGACAGGTGCATTATGAGACCTGAAGTATGAGACGCACCTACTTCGAATATAAGTCGAGTACGAAGTTCAGGAAGGTTGCGTGATCTACGAACCAGAACACCATGATGGAGGCGAATGTCCTGTAAGCCACTGTGCTCTGATTTGGGTGCACGTTAAAGAACCCCAGGTGGTCGTGGTTCTCGGAGCCTTCCTCTACGGTGTCTTTCATATTCATATGCTGGTTTCGGGATGTTAAACCCAACATATCAATCAACTAGAACGCCAAACGTGCAAGGGCTGAGCATCTTTGTGTTCTAATATACTCAAGTGTTATTCACTATTCTTTTGTATGCGACAGACTTCAATGACTTAGAAACATATCTCGCTAGAGTTGTAATTCCGAGCCTGTCGTCGTTCGTCTTTATTTGCGTTCGTGTACATTTCACAGCTGTTTTGTTTTATTTGATTACATCTTGTTACAGCAAAGTGCGGGGACCTTAACACTGATTAGCTGATTCGCTTCTTCTAACATTGATCACTGAATTGAAAAAATGAGCATGGGAAAGAAAACTCGGAAAAGAGCATGCTGGACCTATTCCTAAAATGCAAGACAAAAAAGCCTCCCATTTTTATTTAGCTTCTCCGCCGGTGTGTCTCGTAGTCTAATCTTGTTCGGGGTATACCGCGGCCTTCTAGACCTGCAGATGCCGCCACAGTTACAAAAGAATTAACGTCGGCGGCGCCGTTCTAAGAAGAGCACCCATTCTGTCCTTTCGGCTCCCTTTCAGCGCCGCCGTTTCTCACGGTCGTGGGAGTACGGCGCCCGTAATTGCCGTGACGGGTGTCGCCAAAAATGGCCGTCCGTGACATTGCCCCCCACTTCAAAGTTATTAATAACTTTGTTCACCGGAAGGGAATTTTTCGACAACAAGGAACAAAACACCACCAACAAGGGAGGCATGAGGACTGTCCCTTAATACACACTAAATAGGCAGAGTGCATTAAAAGTAACAAAAAAGGAAAAAAACATGGTAGAGTACCAGCTTCAGTTACCAGGCACAAACATAATCACAATGCGCCATCAAAGACAAAAAAGAAGAGGAAATAGCGTGTACGGCAGCCCTCAATCCAAAATACACTGACGATGTATCTACGAAACAAACGGAACAGGTGCGTCCTTTACTGTAGGGCAATCTTTCAATGGCATTACAACAAGTAAAACAACCAATGCAAGCAAAAAAAGAAAATAACTCAAAATAAACTTCTTATACAATGAAATACGCACATACAAACAGAAAACAACCGACGAAAGGAAAAAAAAATAACATGCTCATAGACCTCAATTCTCAATGCGCGCAACGACAACTGTACCGAGTCACGCCAATCTTAATCAATTTACGAAATCATTCGGTTCATGCTAACATCTTCCTCAAATGCTCATTCATGCCACATCCCCATGGCAGTGGAGGCATACGATGCCACACTAACCTTTGAAAAAACTAGAAAAATGACACATTTTCTCGGTTTTTACCGTATGCAAATTTTCGCACTCATGATTAAACTAATTCGATGCTAACTTTCAGCCTTTGGCTCGGCGGTCTTCCTTCTGAACAATTTACACCGCATCATGCAACTTGCAAAAATTATGACCGAAGTCTGCGTCTGCAAAGCAACACTAAGTAACCATACTTAGCACGCACGTGCAACAATTCTTCAAACTGACCGCCCCCTTTCTCAATTAGATTCGCTTGAATCGCACCCGGTGGGGTCGCCTTCCCGGTGGCTTTCGAGCACGCCAGAGGTTACAAAAAGCACGAACGCCAGACTGTGTCCTGCTGTCACGCCTCATTCTGCATTTCGGTCGGCTCCGCTCAGGAATGTGCAAGGGACGCCAGAAACAGGGGGAAGCCTAGGTAATAATGTCTTTGTGGTCGCCCCCACGCAGTACTTAGCCGTTGTGCCTTTTCGACTTTGAACCTTCGGGCAAGGCCGCTTTCCCGAAGTCGTCGAAATGACCCGCGCGTTTCGTTCGGGTGACGCACCTCCTTTTACCCCTCTACACCTGGCTCGCTGCTTGTGCCTCCTTGAACGCCACTATTGACGTTTCTTGAAACGGATGAATGGCCTAGCCTTTCGTCTCTCTCGAGATGGAGTGGGATCTGCCCTAGGCTTACACAGTGCGGTGCGCTTCCGCTTCTTTCGTTTTTGGTGATGTTTGCTTGCCCCTTTCTCTCGATATCATCATCATGTCGCTTCGGGACCTCAGAAGTTGGGAAGCTCGTTGGAGCTGGTGCTAGGTCTTCCCTCCCGATAACGCTTTTTGAACTCTGCGTCACGATGGACTGTCGGGCCAAATTAGCTTTGTCCACACTGATGAAGCCATCAACTGGGCCCTCTCCGACGGCATCGCTGCATTCCTGAAGCGTCGCGTCCTCGCTCTGATTCGCCACTGTGCTAATCATGCCTACATTTGACGATGTCAAAACGTACTCTTGAGGCACGAAGGAGGTTTCCAGCATCTTACTGGGCCCATTAGGGCGGCTGGCGCTGTCCTCATCCACGCAAGGAGCGTCTTTTGACATCGTCTCTACCTCCAGACCGGCCAAGGCCTCGTTCTCAGCATACTCTACCTTGATGCCTTCTAGAATACGCGGGTCCTTTTCTGGCGCGATCTCTGGTTCTAGCGCTTCCTGCCACACTTTAACGTCCATCGCTTTCCGACGTGCCTCGCTTTCAGACTGTTGTCTTTCTGTTTCGCGCTTTCTTTCGGACTCTTGTGTGAGCTGCTCTTCTTTTGTCCAGACAGAAGTTCCGAACATCCGGAACATCTCTGCCTTAACTACCTCGTAGTTGTTCGCGTTCTGCTGACCGAGTCGCGCAACAGCTTCATTTGCCTCGCAAGGCAGAACCGTGAGTAGCCCTTGACTCCATGTGTCTCGCTCAACTGGCAGTTCCTCGCCGGCATCGCCGTGCTCACTGCTGGATCGGCTCACCCTGCTACTCTCACTGAGGCGAATCTTTAATTGCAGTAACTGCACTTCCCGTTCTCCGGCTTCCCTTGCCGCTTTCCTTGCCGCTTCTCGTTCTTTCGCCCTTTCTTCGCGCTCTCTCTCCCTTTCTTCCCGTTCTCTCTCCTTTTCTTCGCGTTCTCTCTCCCTTTCTTTTTCCTCCCGGGCCAGTGCCTGCTCTTCTCTGCCTAACGCCTGCGCCTGTTCCTACTGCTCCTTAACCCATTGTCTCAGTTCGGCGCCCTCGAGGCCTAACTGTTTACCGTACGTGATCCACTTATCCAAATGCATACACTCCATACTGAAAACTGTCACTATAATGCCACTATAAAACCAGCGCAATCTTATGCAGGCTGCAACCGCTTCAACTGTGCGGCTATATCACCACGCTGTTCACACGGTTTTCGTTCACCCCTCACTGTCTTACTCTTGTACGGAACGTCCTGTCTCGCGGACGCCAGTTTTGTTACAAGCTGCCACTCAAGCGTCACCAGCGCGAAGTCGGCGACGGGAATGACAGCAGGTTGGTTCGTTCCGCACGCAAGCAGAGACAGCGAAGAGATCAGAGACGTGAGAAAACAAAACAACTTTACTCTAGTGATATTGCAGCACACGGGATCTAATACAACACTTCAATACAACTAACAAAATACATCGACACTTGATACAACTAAAGAAATATATCAGAAACAATAAATCAGCTTACGAGAGAGAACTATTACAAACTACACAAACTAATAAGAATAGAACGACGGAGGAGAAAGTTCGAAGATATAAACAGGTGAGGGCATACGTGTGATGACCGGCAGCGTTGTGTCCCCGACGATCGGATGCGAGAAGTCGAAGAGAGTTCTGGCACGACTGCGATGTCGACGGTGTTGCAACGCTGGTGGCTCTGGGAGGCTAGTGCTTGCAGGTGACTTCGAGCAGGTTGAGCTAACTCGAGGCGAAGTCCCGATGTCTACGTTCCAGACGTTAATATTGCGTCACAACTAGACGAACAGCTAAGTTTAGGTGGCCAGCCGATACAGAGCCACACTAAAAACTTCTAGAAGAGATGCTTGTTGATCTGTTTCTACACCATCTTGGTCAGCGACTAGTCTGCCTAGCAGGGCAAAATCCTGCGCTTAAATCCCTCTCGTGTCTCCTCGCTCTCTTTCTTGGGGACAAGAGACCTCTACCTGGGTCCAATCATGCGCGTTTAATTGATGGGAAACTCCGCCCCAAAAATATTTTGACCCCACCCCTTTTTAATTGGGAGAGGGCCCTCAACTAGCGAGAGTGACAACCTGACGGGTTGTTGTCATACGGCTTGGCCACCAGAGCGTTTCCCACGCTTTTCCCCGTGGGAACGGTCAAACGTTTGGCTCTTAGCCGGTGTGTGTCGTAGTCTAATCCTTTTTCGGGGTATACCGCGGCCTTCTACGATCTTGCAGACGCCGCTACAGTTACAAAAGGATTAACCGTCGGCGGACGTTCTAAGAAGCAACCCATTTTGCACTTCTCGGATCCCTTTCATGCGCCGCCATTTCTCACGGTCAGTCGGGGAGTACGGCGCCCGTTAATTGCCGTGACGCGGTGTCGCCAAAAATGGCCGTCCGTGACACTGCCCAAGCACCGGCGTGGCTTCTGTGGTCAGCATACTGGGCTGGCACCCAGCTCGAAACCGGGTTCAAGCACCGCAATGTCATTCGTTACTAGGTCTCTATAATTTCGCGCGATGTGGACACGACACACCAGTGCTTGGATAACTATGGCGCTGCGTGAGACCTGAGTTGTGACTCTCATAACAGTTTTCGCTGTAAAACCTTGACTACATATTCGCTCATAGCACCGCTCGCCGGCCGTTTCTATAGTCTCCACACATTACTAAACTCTGGTGTCAGGTGACGTGAAGAGCGACCAACGGTAAATGGACACGTGCAAACATGACTAATCAAACTAGGGAAGTCATATGCGGCATGCGTTACGGTCTGTCTCGGAACGTTAGTGCTGATTTTTAAAGTGGCATCATCAATCTTCCTCATTCAGGCTTCGCACATCATCGACTATCACTGTGTACGTGGGATCTGCCATTTTTCTAAACACTAATGGCCCACTATGCATCCACGCAGATGCTGATATTGTTGCTAATAATACTTAAATGCGTATGGACGTTTCGCCTTTATAACAGCGACTCGTGGCGCCATTCACATGTCTTGATTCCTTTCGCGATTATACGTTTCCTTCATAAATATTGCAAGAGTTAAGGAGCCTCCTGTTGCACAACATTTGTATAGCGTTTTTTTTTCGAAGCAGTTTCAATCAAAGGAATGACTCTGTGGTATAACACCCGCTTTCAGCACTGCAAACCTGAGTTTATTCTCACTTGAAATTTCATTGGGAAAATGACCTTCATCTTTCTTAATTTCTCACTCTCGGAGAACGCTGAATTTTTCTCCTCGGCTCTCAACCAAAGGTGCTGACGCCAGAATTTTTTCCGAAAAGATCCAATCAACGCATTTGCGTTAACATGCAGTGACAAAGGCAAACACCTGTCCTTGCCTTTTCGGTTATTTAGTGTCTGTTCATATTTGACTACAATAACATATTTTAAATGTTTCTTGTGGCCACAATGACATGTGCTGTTACGAAGCGTAACTTAAAGCAAAAATCACAATACAGGGGAATCATACCCAGTGAGACGAACACTCCCGTAACAAGAGTGGCGGCGAGCACACTCATCTTTCTTCAGAATTTTACCGACAGATCTGAAGCGTCGATTTTCATACGTGGGATGCTGGCTTTTCAAAAGAACAAATTACGGCTGAGGGTACACTATCTATTCACAAAACATCTTCATCATATGCAATTAAGTTGTGGACTATATGGCTGTTCGGATCATGCGAAGTGGCAAGGAGAAGGTTCTATGAGTATTGCTAACATGGGTGTAGATGTCAGTGACGAATGCTTTTCGAAGAAGACAATTGTGGTTGTTTGAATGCTATTAAATCGACGGCTTTCCAATGAAAGCGTCCAGATGTCTAATTTTTACTCGAGAACCTTGGTCGAGAGCAGGAGTAGTGATTTGGGGCTACAAGATTACGATAGCTTCGCTCACGGAAAACCTGTGCACATTGCGAGTTTCACCTGCGATGACACTGCATCAAATTTGTCAGTGCTGCGTTATCTTAGCGACAACAAGGTCCTGAGCGAGTCGGGTAATGTTTTCCTCATCGATTCCTTCCGACAGAAACACACACACACACACACACACACACACCCACACACGCGCGCGCGCGCACACACACTCACCCAACAACATCAACACACACAAACACGCACGCACACACACACGCACCCAACAACATCAACACACACACACGCACACACACTCACCCAATAACATCAACACACACACGCACGCACGCACACACACCACACACACACACCCAACAACATCAACACACACAAACATGCACGCACACACACACACGCAACCAACAACATCAACACACACACGCACTCACACACACACACACACACACAACACACACACACACACACACACATTGAGAGATCTTTAACACGTACACGTGCACGCGCGCTATCTGAGACATTTTGAATATCCGACCCACGTTGATGTGGCGACAGAACATCCCATGTCATAAGAAGACGAAAAACCGTTCATATCGTGCATAATGACACTCGTGAAATCCACAACACCGAAAGCCTACACATGGCAAACTTAAGACAGATGCTACACTTGTGAAAAACAAGAACTCTCATATGGAAGTCCCGTCAACGGTTAAGACGCTTAAGCCTGCGACATATTTTGTAACTGCAGGCTGAAATATAGCACGGACAGCAGTATTCAAGATGCTACATTGTTAACAGCTTTTAAATAAAATGTTCAAAAATTAAGCAAGTTCGATGAACATTATCATGAATTTCATAACAAAGATAGTTAATTGCTGCAATTGTTTCTTCTGCGCCACTGCAGCTTGTGCCTTCATCCTGTGGCCAATTTGCCGTCGATAGAGCGTGCTGCACGCATCTGGGTAATGCGAAGATGAAACCCAGGTCACGCGCAATTGTCCGCCGCTGCCAGTAACCTTTTCGCGTGAAATTGAAAAAAAACTAGCACTAATATGCAATGGGGCTTGAACCCGGGTCCACTGGGTGCTAGCCCAGTATCCTACCCCTTGTTTATGGCAGGCTTGATGTCGGGAAAGCAATCGCGTTAATACAAAATATATAAATAGGTTTAAAACAGCGAAAGAACAACTAGTCATCGCACAATGCGAATAGCGTAACGAGTAGGTCGTCCATTGCTCCAACCTATTACAAAAGCTTCTTGTTCTCCTAATAATAGTATCGCATACCCACTTCAGGCATAATTGCTCATCGTTATCAGCCACTGCAAGAACAAACAATTGGTGCAAAATTCCTTGCAAGTGTTTAGTGGATACAACGCTTTTCATAACATTGACGAAAAATAGCACAGCGGATGCCGGCCTACTACCCTAAGATTTTCATTATTAATGTCGTAGTGGGCATCAAGCAAGTGTACTTGCAATAGTTACCCCATGAGTGTTTTAAAAGGCTCTGAAAGGCCACTCATATAGTTTTCGCTGCGACTGTGCTGCGCCTTTCACGCAGGCCTGGCGTTTTTTTATGTTGCTGATTATTCAACAACTGTTAAAAAATATTCGTTGTTCAAAATACGCTCTAACAAACTTGATTACCAAATTGCATATTCGGTACCCGAGTACAGAAATATTACAGTACCGACATGCTTTTCTATTCGTCATTCGAAATTTTTGAATATTCGCACAACCCTATTCAAAAAGGATCTCACCCACATTTCTGCGCATTTTATAAATATTGCGTGCATTTCTGTTCTTTTCACCTGCTCATTATCAGGTCTGCTCAATTTTCTCACTTATTTTCTGGCAGTTTAACTGCTAATTGCCATATATGCAATTTATCGACATTGACAAATGACTGATAGAGGTCTCGTGACAGTTCTTTAACTATGGCGTCACTGTTCGCCGTTAATTAGGGAGGTGAACGCCGGCTAATTCCAAGGGCTGAAGTATCAGCCCCCCAACCGCACCCCGAAAGGCAAGGTGGACAATTTAGAACGTGGTGCTCCTATTTGGCGCCTGGCACCGCCGGCTGTGGTCCCATCAGAACGAGTCAGAGGCGAGAGTTGATAAGCAAAACAAAATGATATTCTCAAATTAGGCAGATCAAATGATACACAATAGCTGGACACTGGGCAATAGCTCCAATACATTCACCAATCGAACAACGGACTGCATGTTCATTCAGCTACACTCGAAACACAATGACACACAAGCGACCAAACGCGTGTAGACAATGTAATCACATGCATCAAAAAACACAATACTAAAGACCGAAAGAGTTCATTAAGTTATTCAGGTGGACACGACCCAATGGTCGTGTAACAAATTTTGAATGGTACTCTTCCGAGAGTCACTCACTCAAAGTCCAGCGTAGTTCTCGCTCCACTGCCCCGGAAGTTTCTCTTCCAGGAAACCTCGCGTCGCAACTGTCCGCTCACCAAGTACCAAGCTTCTTCGCGGTAACGCGTCGGCCTCCCAAGCGTTGTGGCTGCAAACGGGTCTTCGCTTGCTGGCCGGTAGACACATACTTTTAGTCTGCTTGTACATAAGCCTTCACCCCTCAGGTGAAAACCTCTCATCGCCCCCCTGTTTTCTCACTGACGACAAAGAAGTCACAGAATCTTGCCCGCAAAGGCGAAGCAATAAACGCGATAGCAACAAATTGGGAGGTCACGCGCAGAATGGCATGCAGATCGAAGCATGCCCCACGTTTTTCACGCACAAATGACGCACGAAACGTACTCCCAGGTACATATGAACGCAACTAAGCGTTTCAGTTGTTACTTTGCTCTGTCTGAAAAGTGCGCCCTTTTCGCAAACGAATGCTGTGCAAAGATTGCAGAGAACTTTGTGCGCCCGGTAACTACAACAAAATTGTTTCGGCGAAATCTCAAGTCTAGCAAAGACGTATGATCCTCCCCACTGCAAGGGAACGCGATCGAGCGTACGCCCGCGTATTCTCTACGCGGGCCAAAGTACGCGTGAGAGATAAGAGCCGCCGCGCGATCACTACGCCATCTTGCTGATGATGCTAAAAACACGATAATCACCCCCCCCTCCCCCGAGATGCCTGCCAACAGCAGTAAGTGGTAGATATGAATAGCTTGCCATTTAAACGCCCAAGGAGGTACCATAAGGTGGCTCAGTGGTTAACGCTTCGCATTCACGACGGGGAGGTTCGATTCCGTGCGCAGGAGTCTTTTTTTCTGGATTTTTTTTCTTGCGTTTTCATATATATAGATACGTATAGATATACGGTGCATGACATCGACGCCGACACTGGTTGCGAAATCCGGCCGAGAGTGTCTATATAATTGAATAAAAGCCTTCGCCGACATGGCGGAAAGACCCCCCCCCCCGCACACAGGCGCAAAACTTCCTTCATCTCCTCACTACGCACACGGGCGTCAACTGCCTTCAACTCCTGATCACCTTTCTCCGCTGCTCGCTTAAATACCTCCTTGCTACGTTATAGAAAATTCTTTGGCACGTTGCACTGCCAAGGCCGGGGAAAGGGCGAGCCTTTGCGATAACAACCCGCAACACGTGACACAACAAGGGGGTGATTCACACTTTCCTTCTCGATGATTCTGGGAGCCTCTCGGCGAGGCATTTCTAGTCGTCTCGTCTGTGTGTCGAACCGTCTGAGCTGGATGAAAGGGCGGGACCTCTCTCTCCTAAGGGGAGGCAACTCTGCATCGCCATGCCCTTTTCCTACGAGATTTTTGGGGCGATCTTTCTCCGGCCGCTGTGAGGAGTTTGGTCGGCGAAACTGCGCCTCCGAGGGGGTGAGAAGGCGCGCCCAAGAAGTCCTTTGATGTTTGTTTTCCTCTTTACCGCTGGCTTCACAGCGACTCTCTGGCGCCTGGTATTACCGCCGTCGCCAGAGTTCGGTGGTGCGCGCTTTCCCGAACACTCGTTTGTGACACCGGTACCTCTATCTGTACTAATAAAATAAGGAATCACAACTTTAAAAAAATGCCGCTATATCCAAGAAACGATTGATGTTAATAGAACGTTAATGAATAAAACGCTGTATTAATTGTCCTGCAGAATAATTACCTGGGCTCCTGTTTCCCAGGACGTTAAGGCGTCTATTCTTATTAGGCGGTTTCTCAAATACACCATTATCATTGCCGAATTCAAGCATGCATGGCGCAGCGCTATGGCATGAGCTTCAACACTGCCGTGTAATAGTTCGTACAGCATGTAATTGCTAGCCTGCTTTGTTGACGAGGTATAGGACTGGGCCTTAGCTGGCTTTCGACTTTCTTAGACTGCATGAGAGTAGTCTGTCTAGAGCAAATGAAGTCCCATTTCTTGACGTATCGTAAATAAACTTTCAGCCCCCTTTTCTTGAGCACCACTGGACGGCGCGTGCGTGTCCCAGCAGGAAGTAGAAGAAGAAGCTTCGGGCTCCCTGTGAAGAGGCTGTCATCAGTCATCTGCGAAAAAACGGCCGTCCACGATTGCCTTCACAAGTCATCTGAAAGCAAAGCGTTTCGTCCTCGTCTCAACGACATCCCGGCACGTTTCTGTAGACAGCGGTGCCTTACAGCCATGTTCGAATGGCTGAGCCACAGCAGATTGAAGTACGACTCGGGGAGAAGCCTATTTCCGGTACGCAGTGATGTTATACATCGCCTAATGTAACTGTGTAGTGTGTTCCACGATTTTAGCTTCAGCATGCGACACTCGCTGTATTCTCCGGATACAAAGAGGGCTTTGTAGACAACTCCAAATGAACGCATCGTTGGCTACATAAGGCAGTGTTGAAATTGACCTTGAAGTCCATGTTTTTTGGTTCCGGCCTTTTGGTGCATCACATTAAATTCTTTTGGAGCAGAAAATTCTGCATAGAACTGCGGCTGCATATCTAACTTTGCTGCTGTGTAGCATGCACTTCGCCGACATACGTAAGTTAATATGACAGAGGTCTGCATTTCAAAAAAAAAGATAGAGTGGAATGGGCGTATTTTTATCCCACAACAATATCAATCATCAAGCTTGCTGGCGCTTCCTTTTTTTAAAACTTGGCACTGGTCACTTTCTTATCAAAAAAGCTAAGTGTCGCTGAAACGTTTATGTCGTTCTTGGCCTACATTTTCCGGTAACGTCGTGATAGTGCAAGACAAGGCAGTCAGGATAGATGACGATAATTGCCGTGGGAACAAAAAGACGCTCTTTTTACTCGAGGTTTTCTTTGAGTGTGATTTATAACCATGTTTAGCCAGTGTGCACTTTAGTAGTAAGACTCGAGAAGTTTCTCATTTCTATAATTTTTGTGCACACATTTTGGGCACGCTTCAGAGGAATGCGATATGTAATAATGAACCAAGCTCTCCCATCAATGAAACAACGTTGTGATTCTGGGGGCTGAATTATGGGTGGTCAGTTTTCCTAGAACTTCACCTTCCACCATCTGAGTAGGTCAAGCCTGACTAAGCGTTTAGCAGTAGACGTCCAAGACGGAGAGAACAACCAGTACGAGTGGAAAAAAAAAGAATCTTTCACTAAAAGAAAAAAGCACGACACGAGAACGGATAACTGGCGCTAACTCACTATTTTGATGTATTGTCAGAAATGCAAAGAAAAAACAATTAGCCACATCGCCCGACCACCATTGAGTATCTCCTTTCGTGATACCAAGTTCGGAAAGAAGTCGCGTTGCTCAGCTCAAGGAAGTAGGTATACGATTCCCTGTCGCAGCTACGGCATTCAAGGATGGGGGATCATCTAAGAAGCACGTGTGCTATAAGACTTACGTGGACGCCAAAGAACACCAGGTGGGAATTATGGAGTGCATCTTAAAGATATCTTGAATGCGTGAACCCCCCGCACTTTTTATCGTTATTACCTTCACAGTCGCCCTTGCAGGAGCGCTATTCATCTTTCATGGAGAGCCAGCGAAGTCGCTTTCAGAGAGTGCACCTAGCGAAATCAAAACGTTTGAAACCGGACACGCCTATCGTTCAGCTAGACAGCAGTCGCCCGCTCGCAAGCTTATATTTTGCCGATGTTTGACTATATTGGCTGATATTTTTCACCAACGCAATGCAGCACCCCATGTCGCCTCCATCGGTGACACCATCTCCCCACACGGCCACGGAAACGTCAATGGCCCACTTGCCCTTCGCGTCCAGCTCGCACCCGATGGCGGGGCAGAATGGGATTACTCACGGGGCTCCCGAACACACCTCTGCTCCAGTTCTGCACTTGCCCGCAGTCTCCGATGTGATCCACAGCTTTTGGAGCATGCGCTCGGGAGGACACAGCTCGCACTCATACCTGTAAGACAAACGTCATTCCCTTCGGCTCATAAGTGTTTCCCCTAGAAATATAACGTGTTCTACGAACTTTCACCCGCCATTTTTGTACGGTTCGGATGGTACGTCAGGCGATGCAATGCGTAATTTTATACTTTATGCATTGCAAGTGCTTCTTTAATCGTTTTCTGCTTTGAAGATGCGAGAGGTAGCCACGCACATAGAATGTCTTCAGCGAGGCTAGAAAGCCTTTCTATATCAACAAAATTTACAAACGCAAGCCTAGGTGAACGAACCACATTCCTGGAAACGTCATGACTATGATACCTGAGACTGTAGCTGTGTAATGTGTAAGGTGGCCAGAATTAGGCACAAAATTGCTACAAATGTCTCAATGGGCAATTGATATATGGGCACTGCCAAGTTATTGCTGTGAACGTGGGTTGCCCAAAAATATTTTCCCCGCTAATTATGTCCCGACGTGTACCCTCGTTGGTGGCTACTTATATTTTCACGGCTAGTTCATGGCCTATGGTATATTATCATAAAAATATATCATTTTAGTACGTGTGGATCAGGTGCTAGCCAGGTCAAATTAAGTATAGATTTAGAAGGAGCTCGGTGCATGAAAGCTATTCAACACTGAGAATCATCAGTAGTTTGTTTAGCACCGGCATTAACACCTAACCCCAACGCAAGACAGGCTTGTCCTGCGTAGTCGATGGTCGACCTGTGCCTAATGGTTGCGTGTTTGCCTGATACATGTATCAAGTTTTGGTAGCGTAGGCTACATTGGCGGAGTTTTAGCATCCCCGCGTGGCCTATTGAGGTCGGTGGTGTGCTCTCCCGAAAAGCAGGGACGTCACACGGCGCACAGCTGGCGCACTGCGCAGAAGGCCTGGATGCTTCTGGAGTGACCTGTCACTAATGTGCCGGCGCTTGACTCGCGTAAGCTCACTCGCTACTGCAGTCCATCCGTACATCTGTCCATTCGTACGTCCATCTGCACGCCCATCTGTCCGTCTGTCCGTAGCTCACGCTTATATATATGCTGGCATAGCTGGCTAAGTCATTGCTATTTTTTTTTCTTGCAAGGCGTTTTTGATCCCTTTGCAGGGTGGTTACGATCGGAGATATAACATTCAGGGTGCGCTAATAGTGTCTTAATCGACATGAATCACACGACACAGAATGTTTGTTCATGTTGCCTCGTCGTTTATTTCACACAAGCGAAATTCATCACACAAGCGAAAGTTTGCATTTGCGTACAGTACGTGACGCACTATGATGGAAACTTCACATCCGGAAGGCACTCGTGAAATGTCATTCACGAAAGCAACGCGTGCGTTTTACCTCCAGGGGAAACGTGAAAACCAGGGACTTGGCATTCACGGTCGCGCTCATTCTCAGTGCGAGCATCGTGGCACTGGTGCTGGTCGTGGCTTATCGAAAGGGACGGGCCGAGGACAGCAACGTGACCGCAGTCGGTCGCTTCGGCAAGTACTACGGCACCGTATCCATGGTGCACGGCGTAGCCGTGGGCACTTTCTTGGGCGTGCCGTACGCCGACCCACGCACGCTGCGCTTCGGAGCGCCCGTGCCCTGGTACCTCGAGCAGGAGCAGTTTGACACCAGGTCACCTGCGCCAAGTTGCGCACAGGCGTCGCCAAGGCTCGGTGAGGGACCGAGTATTATTCGGGCAGTGAACTCATCCAGTGTACAATTACACACTGAATTTTATAGTTCAACTGCAGTCAAGCTGCTCTTAAAGTACTGCTGCTAGCTTATGCCAACTCAAGTTGGATAAAAGTCCCCATTTATATAACCATCGAACCCGCCCAGCAGCAATGTGTAAAAAGATTTAAAATATTTATTGAGCTTAAGACGCTTTTGGAAGACATATAACGGATATGGCACAGCACAGTGTTAATCGAGTGTGCAAGTACCAGCCAGTTGTATTATGGGCAGATATTCGTCAGTGCTGCGAAATGTGCATCCAGCTTCCGGCAACAAAAGGGAAATGCGCAGCTCCCAATGGTACGGTCCTCTTTAGTACCAGTTGGAAAAGTGCTGTTTTAAAGGCGCCCAGCGACGCTTTTTTGTCAACATTCTGCAATGATGGAATTAGTGTAATGTCGAATACTGAAATAAACGCTAAAGGAATGATCGAAATCAGTACATGGTAATGGAAGTTATTTACCTGCAAACTTCAAAACCCCAGCAGATTACAAGGAGAAATGCTCCCGTTCGCCATTTCACTTACCGTTACCAATCATTACGCACCTCTTATAGAGATGTGGCGGACGACTAGCCTTGTGGCCGTTGCGCAGCGCTCCTATAGAGTTGTTTCGCAATTGTTTTCACATTTTCAGGTTTAATAACAGAACTCCTTGTGTATCTGAGCTCGTATAAACAGTGATTTAAAAAGTTTTTAGCACACACTAGTGTGATCTATCCGAGACCATATATGAGTATTACACGTGACTTATCCCGTCAAACCATCAAAACGCACGGCCTATGTCGTCACTTCACGTGGTGAAGCGTCAGTTTCGATGACGAAAAGAGCCGCTGCGTGTCTCTCTAGTGCGAAATCGGTGTGGTTTGTCTGTAAAAATAAAATTATGATGCCTTTGATTTTGGCGTTGCCACTCATGCAACGCTATCTGTGCATTCCACAGTTCAAGCAGAAGCGATGAAAACAAGAAGCTTAATATTTTAATGGTTTTGGGTGGGTGTTGTTGGGGCTTGTTTGTATTAAAATGCTTGAGATGCACACCAAAAACCATGCTACTAGGTTGTGTGCAACACGTCACCCGAAAAAAGGGTTTCATGAAGCACGCACGCCACACCCGCCAGGGTGGTCTAGTGGCTATGGTACTCGGCTGCTGACCCGCATGTCGCGGGATCAAGTCCCGGCCACGGAGGCCACATTTTCGATGGAGGCGAAAATGCTTGAAGCCCGTGTGCTTAAATTTAGGTGGCGTTAAAGAAGCCCAGGTGGTCGAAGTTTCCGGAGGCTTCCACTACGGTGTCCTTCCATAATCATATCTACATTTTGGGACGTTGAACCCCAACAAATATTATTATAAGTACATGAGCTACAGGCACGTCAGATTACTTATGCCATGACCAGTAAGTCATGCTCATCATGCACTGATACCCTCCTATACCAGTTATAATGTATTACATGTTAAGGGGGCAACTACATGGGTACCCATACGTACATATATAAATATAGATAGATAGATAGATAGATAGATAGATAGATTCTGTACGGGTGCTTTCGTTTAGCTAAAAAATAATTCAAGTTTGAAAACGCATCTGCCCTTTTATGGCTAAGATATTTACACACAAGAACAATCATATTTAAGCAGCCCATGTGTTACTGACGCGTGGAAGAATGATTAAGTTTTAAATAGCCACAGGTTTGCATTTGATTCCCATTTTAGTCACTTTGAATTAGCGCTGCCACCTTACTATGTGGCCTCATACTTGAGCTTTACGTAAAGCTTGATCCGTGGTAGAAAAAGTGATCCTTAAGTTCTGCGAACATTTCACATCCTGGGTCTACTAGACAATGTTTATTCACCTTTGTTGCAGATGAGATGAACGCGAGCACATCGGAGGACTGCTTGCATCTCAACATATGGGCTCCCGCCTGTGGCTCTCGCCCTTGCAGTGGCAATAGGACGGTCGTCGTCTTCATCCATGGCGGCTTTTTTCAGGCAAGGCCAGGTCTAAAGGATCAGACTATCATGAACCCTGAAATCACCTCTCTGATCCTGCAGAGAGTTGAAAGCCCCGTATCAATTTTGTAACGCTATCCAGTGATAAACACCATGTGACCCAGCGGCATGAAGCACAATGAACATGGGATTTTTTTTCCTTCACACGAAAAACGCCCATGCACAGATATCTTGTCCTAGTATTAACATTACAGGTATAGCTCAGCCAGTTAATAATGTATGCTTTGACCACATACTTGGACAAAGAGTTATATCAACGCTGCTGCTAACTCTAGAAGAACGAGAATCCTACCAATGTTTTCTTTGACGCAAGTTCTTTAGGATCTTGTGAAGCTGCTTCCCCCTCCCCCACCATTCCACTTTAAGTTTTTACGCGGCCGCTATGATCACAGAGGACCACCACGTCGATGGCCTCTCCTTTAAAGCCGATAGTGCAACTCATGCAGAAGAGGTTGCCATTGTTTTGGCCGCCTCCCATCCCACTGCTCACATTACCTCCACAGACTCGCATTCAGCCTGTCCTCGATACAACGAAGGTTTCATTATCTCAATGGCTGCTCATCTCCTTCAAGCCGCTTCCTAGTGCTTTATCCCTCACTCCGCATAAGTAGTTTGAACTCCAGCCACACAGGTCTTTCCGGCAACGAAGCGGGCAATTTCACTCTCTGCGCTTTTCCCCTCCTGGCCGCTTGTGATGCCGGTTCTGTTGCTGATTTGTTTTCTCCCGGGCTGAGCCTCAGAGAGTTTTGTTAATAAGGACAAAGCCGTTCGGTTTCCAAGAAACACACAAAAAGTTTAATTGAAAGTAAAAGGCAAAGATTCCTCACAAAACAAAACACTTAATAAACAGTTGACTGGACATGACGAAACACATCTGTAAACACCCAACAAGAACGTTCAAAGTCAGTAACTAACCTAACGTTCGAAAGGGGCTGAGTGATGGGAGTAGCGCAAGAGTATCGGTGCAGTCTCACCCACAAGTTGGTTTTCGGCGGTGATGAGAAACCGGAACGCCGTGACTCCTGCGTCAATGCGTGGCTGGACGAGGACAGGGAACGCTGGCTGCTGGCGACACGTCGAAAAGCCCTACCAAATCGTGATGGTTTCGGCTTGAGGAGCGTGGACACGACGGAGACGGGAGAACGCAGGCTGGTGGCGACGCGTCCGGGAACTAGGGTCGACCTAGTCAAGCAGCTGGGCGCACAGCTCGGGCCCGGAGCCCGACGGCTGTAGCTCGCCTGCCGGAACCGAAGTCCGCAGGCTCTGGAAAGGAGTTCAGGACCGGATGGCCACGGTCCTTTTGAGCGGGAACCCGACAGCAGGAGGCCCCGGCCGGTGGAAGTCCTGTAGGCTCGGGTCCGGAACCCAACGGCCCATCTTCAGCGCCCGGTCCGGTGACGACCTTCCGCTTGCACTGCCTGCCTCGAATTCCCCTTGCTCTGGTCTCCTCAGGCTCCTGCTTCAGCTCTGGCCCACTTGTCTCGTTCTGATTGGCCTTTCAAAACTCCGTGGTGATCAGCCATTGGCCCTTGTTTTCGTTTATGGTCTTGGATGCTTGCGCTCCACGCTCTCACGTGTACCGGTCCTCGGCGTCGTCGTTGTTCAGGCGACCCAGCACGTGCACTCGGTCATCCTTTAATTTCGCGCACTTTTCGAAGGCGCGCACTTTGAACGCGCACCACACATCACATACGCCCCCCTTTCATTCAAGTTTTTTTTTTTTTTTTCTAAAAAAAAAAAACTGCCGATGAGTGCGCGTTCTGCACTACGTCACAATTAAACCACATATGTCCGCCACACAGTTCACTGCATTGCCCAAAGGTCCACATTCACTAACCTCAAAATACGCAAGAAGTGAGAAAAAGTATGGACACATCTAGCGGATTGTGAAAATCCCCAAATTAGTAGTACACCACCCCTTTTTTTATCATATATACCCTATCATCTCAAAAACTATACATCATGTTAATGTTACATGCATGTAACTTCTTCAAATATTTACAAGCAACACCCTTCCATGGTCCGCAAGCAAGATCCAAAAGAAACCAGCGGGAAATCGAATTTGACGCTTAAGTTATAGCGTCCCGTACAAGACGTTTAACTGCTCTAACCATTTGACAAGAGTAAGGAATCGGAAGCCAGTGGAAGAATTCTCGACCGTAAGCTCGTATGAACCTAAAGCTGTGTATCACCAGGTTCCCAACCTCGAAATCACAAGCATACACGCTGGAATGTCTGTATGCCAGTCGGAGGCGTTGCCTCCAGGCGCCACCAGTACAACCACGCCTGAATCATTTTCATCCTTCCCACGAACGCCTTGCTTGAGCTCGTAAGCCGCTAATCGTTGAGACATCCTAACAGAAGCGACCTCTTCAACCGAAGATGCCAAAGAGCACCAGTCGGCGTCCTTCCTCGTACAATAACCTGCTGGACCATTACTGCCTTCTGGTTCACTTTCCATCCCTTCAGCTTTCTGTATTGCTTGTTCATCAATACTTTCAACCCTTCTGCCTGGGTCATCGTGATTACCCTCATGTCACATATAGCTGACCTACATTGCAACTCTACTCTCTGTTCTTCAACAAGTGCTTTTGCATTTTGCTCCAATATTCTTCTAAAAGCATCATCTACAATTTCCCGAGAACACAAGCCATCTCTCTGTATGGGCAAGTTATAATCATGGTGAAAAACCATGTCCGTAGCGTCTGTTGCTATCTCCAGTGGCCCAAAACAATAGGTAGCTGCTACATCAGAGCTTTCATTATGGCATTCGCCGGCATTACCTAGGAGACCTTTTATTGCTCCTTCAGCGGAGCTATTCAGAGGCAATCCTACCTCTGAATAAAGTGCGCTTGACCTCTCACAGGTTTCAAAATACCCTTTACTCTGAATGGAACGTTCTTGTTCCATGCTCACGAAGCATTCCTGCGCTTCAATAAGCTTATCGAGTCTCCTAGTCTTTTGACTGTTTACCTCCCTGTCATACTCTTTCAGAGTTTCTTTCTCTAGCGAAAGGTCATGACGAGGTACAGGGTCAGTCTCACGTAAATTCAAATCGCTCCCGATGTAACCTGCTTTCAGAGCACACCTCATCCACTGGTTGACTACTCTGGCTCTCAGACCACGTATATTCAGCGTTCTCCCTCTCAAGCCACTGCTGCAAATCCTCATATTCTAGTTCCAACAGTCTCTTCTTTTCGCGCATCTCTATCTCGAGCAGCCTTTTCTTTTCACGCATTTCTAGCTCAAGCTGCTCCTTCTTAGCGCGTGTCTCTCGCTCGAGCTTCTCTCTCCTAGCCCGTGTTTCTCGCTCGAACTCTCTCTCTTAGCGTGTGTTTGCAATGCAATCTGCTGCTTTTTAGCGTCACATATCGCAGCCCGTTGCTCACGCTCCCTCTCCATCCGCTCCTCGTACCATACTCTAAACTCCGCTCCCGTCAGTCCCATTTTATCCGCCAACTCAATTAACTCCCACGTGTTCGTCATCGTGTTAACCGCGTCAAAAAATCTACTGGAAAAACAAACGACTTTGTCCTGTCGCTGCGGACGCCAATTTGTGATGCGTGGTTCTTGTGCTGATTTGTTTTTCTCCGGGCTGAGCCTCAGAGAGTTTTGTTAATAAGGACAAAGCCGTTCGGTTTCCAAGAAACACACAAAAAGTTTAATTGAAAAGTAAAAAGGCAAAGATTCCTCACAAAACAAAACACTTAATAAACAGTTGACTGGACATGACGAAACACATCTGTAAACACCCAACAAGAACGTTCAAGTCAGTAACTAAACCTAACGTTCCGAAAGGGGCTGAGTGATGGGAGTAGCGCAAGAGTATCGGTGCAGTCTCACCCACAAGTTGGTTTTCGGCGGTGATGAGGAAACCGGAACGCCGTGACTCCTGCGTCGATGCGTGGGCTGGACGAGGACGAGGGAACGCTGGCTGCTGGCGACACGTCGAAAAGCCCTACCAAATCGTGATGGTTTCGGCTTGAGGAGCGTGGACACGACGGAGACGGGAGAACGCAGGCTGGTGGCGACGCGTCCGGGAACTAGGGTCGACCTAGTCAAGCAGCTGGGCGCACAGCTCGGGCCCGGAGCCCGACGGCTGTAGCTCGCCTGCCGGAACCGAAGTCCGCAGGCTCTGGAAAGGAGTTCAGGACCGGATGGCCACGGTCCTTGGAGCGGGAACCCGACAGCAGGAGCCCCGGCCGGTGGAAGTCCTGTAGGCTCGGGTCCGGAACCCAACGGCCATCTTCAGCGCCCGGTCCGGTGACGACCTTCCGCTTGCACTGCCTGCCTCGAATTCCCCTTGCTCTGGTCTCCCCAGGCTCCTGCTTCAGCTCTGGCCCACTTGTCTCGTTCTGATTGGCCTTTCAAAACTCCGTGGTGATCAGCCATTGGCCCTTGTTTTCTTTATGGTCTTGGATGCTTGCGCTCCACGCTCTCACGTGTACCGGTCCTCGGCGTCGTCGTTGTTCAGGCGACCAGCACGTGCACTCGGTCATCCTTTAATTTCGCGCACTTTTCGAAGGCGCGCACTTTGAACGCGCACCACACATCACACCGCTGTCCTTTCATGTCCTGAGTCAGATCCTGGGAACTTAAGTCTCACGCTACCGTGATATTGTGGATTATAATCGCACTTCGTGCCGAGTTTACCCTGGCCCCGCACGCGGTATGGCGAAAGCGGATGAACGACTGCTATGGAGCCGTCAGGCCACGTGTTTCAGACTAATACAAGTCCAGCGGTCGCCCGGCACTTTATACCGCAAATTTCTAGCCCGTGTCCAACTTGTCAAGTGGAAGCCGACCCATTTCACGTTGTCGCTTCGTGTCCTGCCACTCCACTCTCTTTCTCATCCCCCTTCCCCATCCCATCTAGAGAGGCTTGGGAGGAGTGCCTACTCGGCTGCTGCGCAACGCTCATTGGTTACGCGCCCGGACAGTGGTGATCTCCAAAGGCGTCCCGGACTAGGGACTGCCACTAGCCACTCTTCTGCCACTCAGGCGCACATGAACTCTCTCATGTATTTCAGCATGACATATTAACCACCACCACTACCCCTCCCACAGTACCTTTGGGTGACTATAGCGAAGCCATGCTACTTTATGCTACTAATGATTTGTTGATGGTTATCCTTTTCATAACTAACTCTCTTTTAAACTAGGCCGGTGGGAGTGGCAGGGCTGAGGCTTTACGGCAAAACTGAATAGAGAACCTTGTGCACGATGATGAATCTAGATGTCTTTCTGTGTCCTAAACATATAGTGTGTCATGCTGTGACCCGCAGACGGGCAGCAACAACAACCCTCAATACGACGGCCGCGCACTGGCCGCCCTGGGTGACGTGGTCGTCGTGGTGCCCAATTGGAGGCTGGGCGTGCTTGGATTCCTTAGCCTGACTCAAAGTGACGATGTTCCTATCAACGTCGGTCTCCTGGACCAGGCGGAATCACTGCGCTGGATGGCAAGAAACGTGGACGCCTTTGGCGGCAACAAGTCCGACTTGGTGGTCGTCGGTCACGGCTCCGGTGCCTCGGCTCTCGCTTACCACCTGATGGTGGGCCAGGGCCTCAGTGATGTCGCTCCCATCCTCAAGGCTGTCTTTATGAGCGAGAGCCCAATGACAAGGTGAGTTGTGCATGCCTTGATATAATCCCTCAACATTCCTCCACGTTTCCGTTGTATCTTGACCGGGTGTGGATTTTCGATGTGTTCGTACGACCAAGTTGACTTCCGATAAAAAAAAATACGACAAAGCATAGGGAGGGTAGACACCTAGCTGAGTTCTTAAGGTACGTACTCTCATCTCCGTGATCATAAACATGCATTCATCTGAAATTTACATAGTCTTTTTTATGACATTGATAAGTAGATATTTCACCAGAACACCACCTCTGTTGTCAAACATTGAACAGAACCCTAGCCACTTTAATATTCTTGGTTGTCCTGAAACACCCGTGCCTCACCGACGTGTCACCAGGATGTCTCCAGGAGAATATATGTCATCTTAATGTAATGTACTAATGAAAGGTGCTTTTTAAACAGTCTTGCCTTTATTTGGTTTCATTTTTTTCATAGTTCTGCTTCCATTGAGTCTCGTGACGGAATTTTATGGAATCCACGAGGAAAGATCGAAGGCTGGGGCCAGTTGCCACAGAAATTGCATCCAATAACCAGCTTAAGCCAAAGCATAAGTAAGAAAAGTGATGGCGTAACAAGAGGGGCTTAACAACTGAGCATACATTGATGTCTGCGTATCTGCAGCTAATCAGTTCAAAATTGTCTAAAACTTTGTTCTCCCACACGTCTTTCACCGGGCACAAACAGTGAAACAAGCCTGAAAGTCTAGAAAGAAGGTGTGTCATGTCAGCTTTTTAGCTGTATCTGTAGTGTCGTATCTTCAGACGTGTTTTAATGTATTCCTCCGAACAATGGCACTGATACGATCTGACGAAGGGAAGACAAGGCTCGTGTGGGAATGTTGGGTACGGCGAAATTCCTGTAGTTTTTGGAAGGCTACCCGCCCCTGGAAAAATTCATCTTGTACTCATCTTTCGTCTAGATTAGACATCAAGTAATGGTTTGCATTTCATAGCTCTTTGCTGACGAGAAATCCACTGACGTGCACGAACTGCACGCAGATATCCGGTGTTCAGTCGAGGCGGGAAGAGTCTCCAGAACGAGCACTGGAACACGTCGGTGCAACTTCTGTGCAAGGAGGCCGAGCCCAATTTGCTGAGCTGCCTGCGTAGTCTTCCAGTGGAAGAACTGCTACGAAGACAGCGCGCGGCCCCGCTAGAGCTTCCCCAGTTCTTCCCCGTGCTGCCTGTGATGTGGCCAGTCCACCTGTGGAAAGCACTAAAGGTTAGCCCGGCACGCTTCCCGAGCGTCACGGTAAAAACTAGGCGGTATTCAATTCAGCACATAGTTGTATAAATACTCGCTGCATCACGAAAATGTTACTTGGAACGCATCAGTATGAAAAATGCGGTCAAATATGGGACAAATCGCATATTTCTGCCATTTACACATTTTTTTCAGGAAGATTTGAAGTCTGTTCCACCCCTAAATATTTTTCTACAAAAATTAGCTTTTATGAGAACCACGATAATGTTAAGATTGCTTAGTGAGAGGGTTGCAGCTCAAATAAAAAAATGACGAACTTTGAAGATTTTTGTGATTTTTGAAAAGGCCTGACTGCCAGGTAAACACAAAATTTCTGAATGTTTTAGTAACACAACTAAACAAAACCTCTTTAGTAGCTGTAGCACTGCTTCGAAGTTTTGCAAACAAATAGAGATTTTATATACATTTTTCTATTGTGCAAATTTTGGCAAAAACAAGCGAACAGGCGCCATGGTCTTTAAAAATGTTTTTTAACCCAAAACGTTTTGCCGCACTTCTCCACAAAAAGGTGTAAATTTTATCGGCAGAATCTGCGATGGTCGAGCGCCAAGTCTGGAACTCTTGGCATGGAATGACCCATATATGCAAATTAGTGCAAATTATGACGCAGCCCGACATATAACTACTAGAGAAACGGTGTTACTGGAAACAAAGCTCTTGCATATTGTTATTGTTCCCAGTATACCAAGGTCACCACTACTATTTTTACGTCAATGGCAATGAATTAGTCCTAATTATATTTGTAGCTCGCCAGTATACTCAAGTGATTATTGATATATATATATATATATATATATATATATATATATATATATATATATATATATATATATATATATATATATATATATATATATATGCAGAAGAATAACTTCGGTTGCCGCAAGGTTATAAATATGAAAGTAGATGCGCTTTCACATAACAACTGTTTATTGTGCCGACGTTTCGACAGGAACCCTGTCTTTTTCAAGGCATAATACTATTTACATATGTTCCGTGCCTTTTTATATCCTGTCGAGACAGGAGGGGAGGGGTCAATTGAGAGAGAGAGAGAGAGAGAGAGAAAAAGAAAAAAGAAGAAACAGCAAAACCGGAGGACAAACATTAAATAAAATATAGAAAATCTAGGAGAAGAAGCAAGACCGACACGGCGTAATTAGAAAAGGGCAGCATTTCAACAGAGTAGGGCAGAGGTAGATGAGGAATGTCATCATTGTTAACAATACCTCCCCCGCACCCACACTTCCCCAAGTGGGCAGGGAGCCGCCGTTTTTGTATTTCACCTTTGCGTGTAGTCCGCTGGCGGCTCGTTCCTCTTTGAAGTGTATGACAAGTTAATGGGGAGGGCTTAAGCGCTTTAAGTGCATGCTGGTGGCGTCGGGAGAAGCGAAAAAGCCGGTGAATGAGGCACTGCCATCGATATTCATTATATGCATTGGCTCCTTGTCAGTTAAGGAACAGAATGTGGGTTAAAAATTGAAGAAGAAGAAAAAAAGGAAAAAAAAAACCATTGGGGGGGAGGGGGGAGACTGTAGGACATCCGAGACAGTCACCACACAGTTGCGGCTCACTTGGGAAGGCATGCGCGCATTCACGAAAAAGTTAACGAAACCACCTAGTTGTCAGCTCCTTGTCAGTGAAGGAACAGAATGTGCGTTTCAACTTAAAGAAGAGAAAGGGAACAACGGGAATCTTATTTTATCTACAAATTTAACACGATAAAATACGGAATAAATGAACACCCAGGCACTCTGTCTGCGTTACGACAACTAAAAGACGCAAACGCTTCTCTCTAATCAGTCCGGTTTCATTACGACAATAATATTACCCGCTAACAAAGCTTTTGGCCTATGCATCTGACAACATAGAAAGGATTTGCCTCATCAAGCACAGCCGGAACGCACAGATAAGTGGTCCCGGATGTCGTATTGTCCCCCCCTCTTTTTTTTCTTTTTCCTTTTTCTTTTTTTTCTTTTTCTTTTTCATTCTCTTCTTTAAGTTGAAACGCACATTCTGTTCCTTCACTGACAAGGAGCTGACAACTAGGTGGTTTCGTTAACTTTTTCGTGAATGCGCGCATGTCTTCCCAAGTGAGCCGCAACTGTGTGGTGACTGTCTCGGATGTCCTACAGTCTCCCCCCTCCCCCCCCCAATGGTTTTTTTTTCCTTTTTTTCTTCTTCTTCAATTTTTAACCCACATTCTGTTCCTTAACTGACAAGGAGCCAATGCATATAATGAATATCGATGGCAGTGCCTCATTCACCGGCTTTTTCGCTTCTCCCGACGCCACCAGCATGCACTTAAAGCGCTTAAGCCCTCCCCATTAACTTGTCATACACTTCAAAGAGGAACGAGCCGCCAGCGGACTACACGCAAAGGTGAAATACAAAAACGGCGGCTCCCTGCCCACTTGGGGAAGTGTGGGTGCGGGGGAGGTATTGTTAACAATGATGACATTCCTCATCTACCTCTGCCCTACTCTGTTGAAATGCTGCCCTTTTCTAATTACGCCGTGTCGGTCTTGCTTCTTCTCCTAGATTTTCTATATTTTATTTAATGTTTGTCCTCCGGTTTTGCTGTTTCTTCTTTTTTCTTTTTCTCTCTCTCTCTCTCTCTCTCTCTCTCAATTGACCCCTCCCCTCCTGTCTCGACAGGATATAAAAAATCACGGAACATATGTAAATAGTATTATGCCTTGAAAAAGACAGGGTTCCTGTCGAAACGTCGGCACAATAAACAGTTGTTATGTGAAAGCGCATCTACTTTCATATTTATATATATGTATATATATATATGTATGTATGTGTGTGTGTGTGTGTGTGTGTGTTGGTGTTGTAGTGAAGAGGAATGCCCACTGCCGCTGCGACGCTGCCCGTACATCCGGCCAGCTCTTGCTGCTTCTGTACCGACGCTGTTACCGGTTTTGACCTTGCATTTACATTATATTTTGGTGGAGAGTGCTGCGGTCTTCCCCAGTCCTGGAACTGCGTAGCCGAAAGCTGCCATCCGTCATGCCTGACGACGCTGTCTTCACACCCCCACCGGCTTCGCCACGCAGGAGCTGTCCCTGTGCCCAGCTCTTGCGAGAAACCGACATCTTCAGCGGCACCAACGAGAAAGACCTTGAGGATTGGCTGGAATCTTATGAACGAGCCAGCGCTACTATCAAATGGAACGATCCCACAAAGCTTGGTACCGTGATGTTTTATTTAACGAATGTTGCCAAGCTGTGGTACAGAAACCATCAGGCAGATATCATCACTTGGACTACCTTCAAAACCTGCATCAGATGTTTTTGGACGCCCTGGTGTGCGCAAACTTCGCGCAGAACAACGCCTAAGAGGCCAGTTCCAACAAACTGGTGAGACATTCACTAGCTACACATCCTCGACCTCTGCCGGCGTGTCGACCCGTCGATGGCGGAAACTTACAAGGTGCGACATATTGTGAAAGGCATTTCCGACGACGCCTTTCAAATGCTGCTCTCCAAGACTCCTGTCACTGTCTTTGAGGTCATCGAGTTGTGTCAGAGTTTCGACGAGCTGTGATGACAGCGTCTTCTCACGCGACGCTCTGACGTCCCGGATGACACCCTCTGAAGCCTGACCACCACATCTGATCTTCAGTCGCTGCTATCGCAGATCAAGGAGTTTGTTCGTGCTGAGGTCGCTTGTCAGCTATCGATGCTATCAACAGCCGGCCAACCATCGTCACCTCTGCCAGCAAACATTCGCCAGGTCATCCAGGTGCAAGTTTGCGCGGCTATGCCATCTGCCCGTGACACTTCACCATTGCCGAGCCCTGTTGCCTGTGCCGAGGTAAATGCACCTCTAAGCTATGCTGAAGTAGCAGCTCGACCACCTCTTCAGAATTTTACGTCACTGCCCTCAGCTTTCTGCTCCGACCCACTACTCGGTTCGCTCAGCCAAGGTCCGTGTAGACTAGTGGACAATGGGGTACACTCGGCAATCGCCCAATATGCTTTACCTGTGGGCTACCTGGCCACATAGCGCGATACTGCCGTCGGCGCGCCCCTGTCTACCGCCAGAGCTACGACCAGACCTTCGAACCTGCCCTTTATGTGCGACCGCGCCCTTCGTTCACAGGCTCTCAGCCCCCCGACCAGACGTCATCGTATGCCGACCACCGCCCTCCTGTTAACCGCCGCTTGCCATCACATCGACGCCGCTCGCCATCGCCGATGCGTCGTCGTCCTTCATCGCCGGAGTGGGAAAGCTATTTGCCGCAGTTCCAGAGGCAGGAGCTGCGTCGCCAGCGAAAAGACCAAGGCCTCTCACTTCACCAACAAATGTTCTCGACTTACATGTGGAAGGCGTCGCTGCACTCGCTCTTGTTCACACTGATGCCGCAGTTTCAGTGATCAGTGCTAGACTCTGCCGCTTGCTCAAAAAAGTTATGACGCCACTAGCAAGTATATCACTTCGTACATCCAGCGCTGATCACGTCACACAGGCCGCTGCCTGTACTGCTCGCATCGCGATTGATGGCCTCATTTAGGTCGTTGAATATCTAGTGTTGGATTCCTGCTCCCATGACCTCATTTTGGGCTGAGATTTTCTCTCCGCTAATAAGGCCGTCATCGACTGCTCTCGCGGTGAGGTGGCATTTGAAGTGTTTGACGACGCTCCATTATATGATGCTTATGAAACCGGGGACAAACTATTTGTTGCTGAAGACGTCGTCATACCGCCGCACTCTTTTGCCCTTACCAAGCTGTCCTGCAACTCTCTCGCCGAGTCTAGTGCCCTTTTCACGCCATCTGCTCTTTCCGTTCGTCGCAAGTGTTCGCCGCTACCTTATGCCCTTCTAGAACTTCATGACGGCGTTAGCAGACTGCTCATCTCGAACCTGTTGTCATGTCCTGTAACACTACTTCGGGGTGAGTGCGTCGGGCGTGTTTACAGTTTCGACCCTTCTGCAATTATCGACATGCCGGCTGGTCCGTCCGCCGAACACGAAGTCGCCGGAGTGACCTGTGCCTCTTTGCCGCAGACTACTAGGTCGGACATACTGAGCAGCTCCATCGCCGACACGTTAACCGTTTCGCAACGTGCTCAGCTTCTACGACTGCTGAACAAATTTCGTTATTTCTTCGACTGCTAGCATACTCCCCTCGGCCGCACGTCAGCCGTGTGTCACCGCATCAACACGAGTACCAATGCGCCATTGCGTCAAAGACCTTATTGCGTGTCCGTAGCCGAGCGCCAGGTTATCGATTACCAAGCAGTTGACATGCTCAAGCGTGGTGTCATCCAGCCTTCGAACAGCCCCTGGGAATCTCCAGTCGTTCTCGTTAAGAAGGACGGGTCAATTCGCTTCTAAGTTGACTACCGCCGTCTTAACAAAATAACTCAAAAGGACGTTTACCCGTTACCGAGAATCAACGATGCCCTTGACTGCCTCCAAGGTGCGGAGTTCTTCTCTTCTATTGACTTACGGAGTGGCTACTGGCAAGTCCCTCTGGCACCTGAAGATCAGCCTAAGACGGCCTTTGTCACACCTTATGCCCTTTACGAATTCTGTGTCATGCCTTTTGGTCTTTGCAACGCACCCGCAACATTCGAGTGGATGATGGACAATCTTTTGCGTGGCCTGAAGTGGAGAACGTGCCTGTGCCATTTAGATGACGTGATTATATTTTCACCGCATTTTCAACGCATCTCCGTAGGCTAGATGAAGTGCTGCAGTGCCTAACTGACCCCGGCCTTCAGCTCAACCTGAAGAAATGCCGCTTCGGCGCAAGTCAGCTCACCATCCTCAGCCATGTTTTATCTAAAGACGGTATTCTTCCTGACACCTCCAAGCTTCGGGCAGTTGTAGAGTTCCCTAAACCTTCGTCTCTGAAGGATCTGCGCAGCTTTCTTGGCCTCTGCTCGTATTTCCGCCGCTTTATTAGGAATTTTGCTATGATCACCGCCCCTTTGACTGAACTTCTACGTAGTGGCTCGAAAAGTTGCGCTTGGTCACCCGCCTGTGACAATGCTTTCAAAAAGTTGCGCCACCTGTTAACCTTGCCGCCAATCTTGCGTCATTTCGACCCAACTGCTCCGACGGAGGTACACACCGAAGCCAGCGGTGTTGGACTCGGCGCCGTGCTCGCGCAGCGCAAATCGGGATTCCAGGAGTACGTAGTCGCGTACGCAAGCCGTACCCTCACCAAAGCGGAGAAGAACTATTTTGTGACAGAGAAGGAGTGTATGGCAATTATATGGGCTCTAGGTAAATTTAGACCGTACCTATATGGTCGCCCTTTTGACGTAGTCACCAATCACCATGCGCTTTGTTGGTTATCCACGTTCAAGGACCCCTCCAGCCGTTTAGCTCGCTGAGCCTTGTGGTTGCAAAAGTTCGACATGCTTGTTGTCTACAGGTCTGGCTGACGTCACACTGATGCCGACGCTCTATCACGCTCACCTATGTCCTCCCAAAGCTCTGCATGTTTATCTGCCGTGGACGAAATGGTTGCGTTCCCAGAAAACTGTGACATGGCGTCTGAGCAACGCAAGAATGACTGAATCAGCTCTCTTTTGCGATTCCTTTCAGATCCGTCGACTTCTCCATCTTCTCGAACTTTGCGCCGTCAAGCGGCTCACTTTGAGGTCCACGATGGCCTCCTTTATCGCGGCATTTACAAGCCTGACGGCCGAAAGTGGTTACTGGTCATAGCTCGCCATCTTTGTGCTGCAATGTGTTAGCTTTCCACGCTGACCCTCAGTGCGCACATGCGGGCATCTTCAAAACATACGCTCGGCTTTCCTCCTGGTTTTATTTGCGAGGCATGTACACCTTTTTGCGCAAGTACATTCAGTCATGCCCGCAGTGCTAACGACGGAAAGCTCTGCCTCATCATACCTCTGGTCCGATCCAGCCAATCCCTTACCCAGCCAGGCCTTTTGACCGCATTGGGATTGATCTGTACGGGCCTCTTCCATTCACGGCTTCCGGAAACCGTTGGATTGTTGTCGCTGTCGACTATTTGACGCGATACGCAGAAACAGTCGCTTTACCTGCTGCCACAGCACGCGACGTATCTCCTTTTCTCTTGCGGCACTTCATTCTCCGTCACGGCGCACCGCGTGAACTTCTCAGTGACAGAGGACGTGTATTCCTCTCAGAAGTCGTCAACGCACTTCTTGCCGAATGCCGTATAATTCACCGGACTACCACCGCCTACCATCCGCAGACGAATGGATTGACGGAAAGATTCAACCGTAACCTAGGGGATATGATAACAAAGTATGTTGCCTCCGACCACTCCGACTGGGACCTCATTCTGCCTTTTGTGACATACGCCTACAATACTGCTCCACAGGCGACTACGGCCTTTTCACCATTTTTACTTGTTATATGGCCGAGACCCTCCACCACACTAGATACCATTCTGCCCTACCACCCCGATTCCTCCGAGTTTACGCCCATCTCTGAAGCTGCCCGCCGCGCCGAGGAATGCCGTAAGCTCGCGCAGTCGTTCACAACCATCGACAAATGGAGACAAAAATCTTGGCGTGACGATAACCACCCGTACCCTAACTTTGTTGCGGACACTCTTGTGTGACCTTGGCTTCCCGCTGTGTTTACAGGCCTTTCGTCGAAGTTTTTTTCAAAATACCAGGACCCTACCGCATTGTCTCGCAGACTTCACCAGTTAACTACATCGTTGAACCCGTTACGCCATCCACAGACTAGCGCTTTCGGGGACGTGAAACTGTTAAGGTACAGCGGCTGAAACCTTATCACAATCCGCTCGTACTCTCTTCACCGTGAGTCGCCAGGATGGCTCGTTTTCCGACGAAGGACGAAGTGTAGTGAAGAGGAATGCCCACTACTGCAGCGACATTGACACGTTGGTGCGAGACACGAGCTAAGACAGCCTGGTTGCTGCTGCGACGCTGCCCGTACTAGTACTACATGCGGCTAGCTCTTGCTGCTTCTGTACCGACGCTGATACCGTTTTGATCTTGCATTTCTATTATAATATATATATATATATATATATATAAATATATATATATATATATGTATATATATATATATATATATATATATATATATATATATATATATATATATATATATATATATATATTACGTGTGTGTGTAAGGGCACAATGGCGCCAACCTAGTGCTTTCGTATACGCTCAATTTGATGCAAATGCAGACAACATTAGGCGTTAATGCGTGAAGCGATTACTGCATGCGTAGTCTAATGCAGCGTGGTAGCCCAAAAATCTCAACAGTCGTTCAAAATAACAATAATGCAATGATAGCTGCCTTTGGCTTCGATTTAATTTCGTATTTGTTTGTACCCATCTGCGAGTCCGCTTTCCTTGGTCACGTTTATTAATTTCTGCATAGAATTTGTCCTTGCTCTGTAGAGCTCAACGGGGAATTCGCGGTCACGCAGATACCTGACAACGTGACGGTTCTTCTGGGATTCTCGGAGCACGAAGGGTCGGACCTGATGGATTTCTTCCAGCGATTCTTTCGGTTGGACAACGAAACGAACACGGGCGAAGCTGTGCGTACCATACTGGCGCTGCTCAGCTTCTCGTCGGCAGAAGCCACTGACATCATGGACCAGTACTTTAAGGTGCGCCATCCTCTAATCTCGACATGTCCTTATCTAGTATATGAAATAGCCAAGGTACACACCTTCCGAAAAAGCCCGAGGTTGTTATTGCGGACCGTCACAAAAACGTTTCATAACAGTGTATTGGCCTCGGTTATATATACATAAGAAAAAACTACCAACGAAGAGTGTTCTTCGTGGAGGCTCGGATCCCTGAAATACTTAATTCAATGTTGTTGCTATACTAAAAATGTTGTGCAACAGCGTTTTGCAGGTAAAAGTAAGCAAAGACAGTCATTTAATGAAATGTGTCATAATTTTTAGCGGCACCTTTCCAATACAAGTTTCTTTCGGGCATCGTCTGCATTCGTCAGTAAGTGACAGAACGAAATGTTGTCATATCTCCACCATGACGACGCGCATTCCGACCCACTGCAATGGTCTCAGGACATCGCTTTCTTCTTTTTCGGTTTTGCGCGGTGAGCATGGCGAAAATAAAGGAACTTCATGCGGCCGCTTCTTAAAGCGCACAACTTGGTAACATGTCCCTTTTCAATATTCACCTTGTTAGCGCCGTTTCTAGGCGCGGCCACTAGGTGGTGAGCACTCAGATGGAGTAAAAATAGGTTCCTGCTGGAGTTAGTTACAGATAAGTCGTGCAATATATCTAGCGAGCCTCGAAGCTTTTATTAAGTGTGGGTGTGCATGCATTACGTAATAAATACGGCTGTTAAAGGGGGGCACGTAATGACCCGTGAATGGTATACGTGCAGATTCGCTAACCGCGTTGGTCTGACGCACTCAGTCGCTATAGGTGATGGCTTAACGCAATGTTATTGCCATCGTGCACGGAAATATAAAAATATTTTTAACCATTTATTAAGAATCACGCAAGGTAGCGGACGGGTTATTAGAAGGCACAATATGCTACGTGCTAAACAATCAGGCGGTTGTCAATTTTCACTCTGGACGATGAAATCTACTTGGTGTATATTTCACTAAATGGTCTCGGCTCGGCGCATGCGCAGGACGCCGTGACCGCCAGTTGGGCCGAGCAGCTGTTGTCTGACCTACTGGCCGTCTGTCCCGTGCGCTTCTACGCGGAATACCTGCGTAAATCTGGCAACTGTGTTCTTGGATACGTGCTTCACCGCCAGAGTGCGGACGAACTACCAAGAGACTACGCTGCACGACTTCTCTTCGGGTCCCCTTTGGTGCTGGGCGCATCCTCTTCGGAGGAGAAGGTTTTAAGCCGAGAAGTGATCATGCTATGGGCTACTTTCTTGAAGACTGGGTGAGTAGACGTGAACGGCTCAAATGAGGTCTGGTGCCCTCAACCCATGAAGGCCCACACAAGAACTACTGGTCGACTTTTATTGAAATGTCGCACATTTATTTAAATACTGCAGGTGAGAACACTTGCGAATTTTCATAGAGTTTCAATTTTTTTTTCAGAAGTTACTATACGCACTCCAGAATACTGTGAGGAGGTTTATGAGTCGTTAAAGACAGCGACGAGACAGCGTGAACAACCGTCCAGCGATCGGCACAGCAACGAACCGAAGCACGAGCCGAGAGAGCCGGGCGTTGGCGATGCTGCTCGCTGCAGGCACATCTTCTTCTTCACAATCGCCCCCGCTGAAAAAGGAGCCATCCTGGCGACTTAAGAAGTTTCAGGCAGAGGCTCATGGTACGGTTTCAGTCGGGAAACATGGACGATGTCACGTGAACGCCGGCGCATGTCGTCCGATCGGGAAACTGGTTCAATTAGAAAATTAACCGGAGATGTTTCTCCAAAACGGTGTAAGGCCCCTCGTACCGGGGGACAAGTTTCGAGGAGAGTCCCGGTGTTTGGTGTGGGATGGCAAGCCACACAAGAGACCCTGGGGCATAGCTGGGATCCGGAAGAGAGGTGCTACGGGTTTCTTTCTGGCGTTGTTGCTCTTCCGAGGTGAACGCACGGGCGAGCTGGCGGCACTCTTCGGCTTGTCTAGCAGCATCGGAGATAGGTGGACACTCGGAAGCATCAGGACGGTAAGGAAGTAGGGTATCAATTGTATGGGAAGGCTCACGTCCGTAAAGAAGAAAGAAAGGTGAGAATCCCGTGGTGGTTTGTATTGTGGTGTTATACGCGAACGTGACGTATGGGAGAACACGGTCCCAGTTGCTATGATCAGATGCCACGTACATTGAGAGCATATCACCTAGCGTGCGGTTGAACCGTTCCGTTAGTCCGTTAGTCTGCGGCTGGTATGCTGTTGTTTTCCGATGAATGACGTGGCATTCCGAAAGCAGAGTTTCGACGACCTCGGAAAGGAAAGCGCGGCCTCTGTCACTAAGGAGCTCTCGAGGTGCACCATGTCGAAGGATAAAGCGTTGCAAAATGAAAGAGGCGACATCCTGAGCTGTAGCGCTCGGCAAAGCGGCTGTTTCGGCGTAGCGTGTCAGGTGGTCAACCGCCACTATAATCCACCGATTACCATCTGGTGTCAATGGAAGGGGACCGTAGAGGTCAACGCCGACGCGATCAAATGGCTTGGCAGGGCATGGAAGTGGCTGCAATGCGCCAGTCGCACGTGGCAGTGTTGATTTACGTTGCTGGCAGTCAGGACAGCACTGCACGAATTTACGTACAAAATTGTACATGCCGCGCCAGTAGTAGCGATGGCGAAGGCGTTCATATGTTTTGAACACTCCGGCGTGGCCACATTGCGGATCGTCGTAAAGGGAGGCACATACTTGCGATCGTAAAGTGCGTGGAATGACCAGCAACCACCGGCGGCCATCGGGAGCGTAGTTGCGTCGATGAAGAAGTTGATCGCGGATGGCGAAATGGAAAGCTTGACGTCGGAGGGATCGAGATACTGGAAGATTGGGCGTGCCAGATAAATATTCGATAAGAGAGGCGATCCACGGGTCACGACGTTGTTCGGTGGCAATCGAGTCGAGATTTAGTGATGACAAGGTCTGGAGGCAAGTGTTTCCGCACGTCTGATCTGGTGGTAAAGGTGAGCGGGACAGAGCATCAGCGTCAGAGTGTTTGCGTCCGCAGCGGTATACGACGCGAATGTCGTACTCCTGGATGCGGAGTGCCCATCGCGCAAGGCGGCCAGAAGGGTCTTTCAACGTGGAATACCTGCGTAAATCTGGCAACACTGTTCTTGGATACGTGCTTCACCGCCAGAGTGCGGACCGAACTACCAAGAGACTACGCCGCACGACTTCTCTTCGGGTCCCCTTTGGTGCTGGGCGCATCCTCTTCGGAGGGAGCAAGGTTTTAAGCCGAGAAGTGATCATGCTATGGGCTACTTTCTTGAAGACTGGGTGATGTAGACGGGAACGGCTCAAATGAGGTCTGGTGCCCCTTAACCCATGAAGGCCCACACAAGAACTACTGGTTGACTTTTATTGATATTTCACACATTTATTTAAATACTGTAGGTGGGAACACTTGCGAATTTTCATAGAGCTTCATGGTTTTTTTTTCAGACGTTACTATGCGCACTCCAGAATACTTTCTATTCTACTAGAATACATTCTATTCACTGGGCTGTCGACGTAGCAACCAGAAAACTTGTCGGATGCAAGAATAGAGAGTACGCGAGGCTCTTGTGAAACACCAAAATTGACTTGGCCCATGTAAATTCCTTCATTCTGCTAGGTACAACAAGGCTTGTCTGCCTAAAGTTAAACGACTTATACAAGAGAAAAGAGTGAACCGAGTCAGTATATCAGAGAAATTCGGATTATCTTGCTGCAAGCTCTGGCATCCGAACTTTTAATGAAGGAGACCAGAACATTCTCTTGCGTATATATTTTCCATTCCCAAATACAAAGTGTACTTTGTTAGGTACACTGGGTTCTGATGGGTTAAATGGTCGTGAACCACCGCTCGCGTTTGGAGAAATAAGTCTACAGCGGAAAGCAGGTGCTGCTGCGCACAGCTCAGCCAAAAGTCGCAGTTGTGCATGCGCTCTCTTCAGCCCGCACTCTTGCTCCTCTACGGTGGGCGGGACGCCAGCTGTATGTCGTCATATCAGCAGATTGCTGCTATTGGCCGTAGCTGACGTAAACCAAAAGCGGCATTTGAATGAGATGTGGTTCCTGCTACGGCGATGCCGCCTCGTGCCGGCACCGCGCTCCACTCTGCTAACATTACGCAGTAGCCTCAATGTGTAGTGTTATCGCACCCACAGGCATAGAGTTTCTTAATATACACTAGAGGGAACTCTGGCGCTAGTGTCTATGGGAGCTGCAACACATGGCGCTTCAGCGAGCATGGGAGTGATGGGTAGTACAAACATTTGTCTAATTTTCGTACTTCTGGCCTGCTTCTGGCTCCGTGTGTGTTCGTGTGGCTTGGAGCTGTTTTTTCACGAAAACATAAATTAGCAAATGTTCACAGTTTGCGCTTCACAACCTTATTCTTTTAGACTTACCATTTCGAATCAAGTAACTAAGTTCAAAAGGGTTTGTTCTTTCTTTCAAAACAAAACCGTAACCAGCAATAAACGAAGCCGCAAGTACGATTCGCCGCCCGCAAGTACGAAGACTCGGCAAATGTGTGTACTACCCATTATTATCATGGTCGCTGAACGAGCGCAGTGCCAGAGTGCCCTCTAGTTAATTTGGGAAACTCTATGCCCACAGGGACGTGCACAAGAACCACAACGAACGCGTTTCATTGCGCATGCTCGAGGTTATGACGTGTGCTGACGCATATCCTTTCCCTCTTGCGATCTTTCCTTGTGTAGCGCGCTCGTGGGGATGAGAGATTATAACGCACTTAAAATTTGCGAAGGGTCCCTTCAACTCCGCTCGTTCTTGACTTGGTGTAGAAATTTTTGCGGCGCTTGATTTGTGAGACTATTAATAAACTCTGACGCGGCATTGACTCGATAGTTCATAATTCATTTAAGATTGCATATTTGTTTTATTTCTGATCGCTTGACAGAGTCATCTGTAGCATTGGATATGTGGCACCACGCGTACAGTGGGTGTTGAATGTTCAAGAAACAATAAAAAAAAAACAACCACACCGTGGCACCTGCTTGCGCGTCATATTTCATAATTTATAATTTGCAAAAATATATTAGTTGCTGTTGGCTGGGCGCGAAAGTGGCCTCCTGTTACCTTTAGATTAGGCGCTTCAAATTTATAAGATCACAAATAAACCTAACCGTTCATCACTCTGTGCCACAATTTTTCTTGCCTTCTCTCCAGTAGTGTAATTAGCTCAAATAATGAATGGAACCCGGATGCACGGAATACAGAGAATAAGGCAGGATGTAGGATTAACACAACATTCTAGTAAACCATCGAAATTGTGAATTACTCCGCGATCATTGCTCAACACGTTTAGAGAAGCGGACATGAAATCATGAAGCACATGCTACATTCCCGCTCGTGCGCTGCAACCACTGAAACTTCTAAGGATATGTCAAGTGATTAGAGTTGATGATTAGTGCATTGAATATTGAAATGTAGTGAATCAAAGACAAATAGTGTCACATTTTAACCAGGAATTGAACGTTAAAGTGCATTCAAATGAATTAAATGTGAAATTACACCGCGACTACAGGTCTGAGCATGTAGTACCAGTGGTAATGTCTGGAGGAACGAAGCAGAAGTAATAGGAAGTAACAATGCATTTCAATGATAGCATCAAACTAATTTTGTGAATGGCTTGTTAATGCGAATATTTTATGTTCTCTCTCATTTTAATTGAAGAAACTAAATTCATGGATTACCTTCGGTTGGATGCCCTGCCGTGGTGGTTTAGTGGCTAAGGTACTCGGCTGCTGACCCGCAGGTCGCGGGATCAAATCCCGGCTGCGGCGGTCGAATTTTTTTAGGAGGCGAAATGCTTAGGCCCGTGTGCTCAGATTTAGGTGCACGTTAAAGAACCCCTGGTGGCCAAATTTCCGGAGCCCCCCCCCCCCCCCCACTACGGCGTCTCTCATAATGACATGATGGTTTTCGGACGGTAAACCCCATATATCAACCAATTACTTTCGGTTGGACGCAGGTTGCACAGGCTGAAAATTGAAAACGTCACAGTTTCACCGAAAGGGCGAAGCAATGAATGCGATAGAAACGTCTTCGAATATGTTTACGAAGCAAGGCTAGCATTTTTTTGAGCCATAATATTTGTAGTAAACAAAATTGTAGTACCTGCGGTGCGGCCCCAGTATATGACCACAACAAGGCTCGTGCGTAGTGACGGCGTCGATATACGAAGTGAGGCTGGCAGTAAACTTAATTAGATCCGATCTTACGTAACTCTACAAAATTCTGGTATAAGAGAGATCACAGCCGCTCCAGGTACACTTTTAGCACCGTTTTTTTCTTGTTGAGGGCGCAACCCGCAGAACCGCCCGCCTGCTATGGGGGCACAAGTCACGCGCTGATAGTTACCGGGATAACGCGACAACGATAAGCGCCCCCTGCTCCCTTGTTCGCTCACGAGATACGCGAACGCGCAAGCGTGTGTGTGTGTGTGCGCTTGCGCGCACACACACACACACACACACACACACATATATATATATATATATATATATATATATATATATATATACGAATGACAATGGCGGTGTCGGCAAAAAAAAAAAACAACAACCGAGACTTTCCATATAAATGCTATTGCAATAAAAGAATGAAACTGCCATGCTCACCTTCATTACTGAAGATCATGGAGGGTCTTCGGAATAATAGAATCACACCCTATATCATAAGAACACGAAGATCGGGATGATTACACGCTGTAAACGCTCAACGAATTGGTTTAAATATCTCATTGCCAAGCCGTAAGGAATTTTTAGAACGCCGCCTGGGAAGCATTTCCGAGAGTTTCGTCGACGTATAACGTAGAACTAGATTAAAAATGAAGGGACAGTCATTTGTAGCCTTGTGCAAATTTAGTTCTTTCTTTTACCGCAGACTGATCGTGCCGGCAAACGTCTCCTTGAAGGTTGGGGAGACCGCGATCGACATGATGTCCTTCACGCACCCATCAGAGAGCTGGACGCCTGACCTGCGCAAAGAAGAATGCGAGAGACTCAGGCCCCACTTCTCGGCTTTTATGCAGTGACTGACGAGACTTGACCGAGCAGCTGCTATTTGTGCAGCTGTAACGATAACTGCGGGACGTTGAACAGTCAGAGAACTACAGTTGTCTGGCTGTTCGATAATTCTTGTTGCTTCTTTTAGTGTATCGAGAATATGTAAAATCGTGTTACTCAATTCCAATTGCCTGTAATATATATATTTCTCTCGGCATGAAACAAGTTGTGGCGCATTACTTTGGTGCGAAAATTCAAGTTTAAAAACGCTTTCTTTCAGAATTCATGCAACAGGGGCAGATGTTACTCTATAAAGACTCTTCTCGGTATACTGTATATAGATTTGTGAGTACTGGGTAGTGGCGCGTATTTCGTACACGGTGATTTTGTAGAAGAAGAAGAGTAGATGCGTGGAGAACTTATCTGAAATCAACTTTATTACGTCCTGAACGCGACAGCGTCACGCACTTGACTGAGCCCCAATTGCAATACAGCGAGACGGAAGCGTAGATCACCGTAGTGCTGTCCAGCACATGCTATGTTCAAGAATGTTTCTTTTAAGACCATCGACGGCAAGCTAGTGGCAAATAGTGCATATACAAAGCTCGCCGTTAGTGTCATGCTGTCCATTAGGGAAACATAGTTGAACAAAGCGAGTACTTTGTTTAGACCACACATACATGCTTTCCCTAAACATTGACGTGTCCGATAACTTGATAATTAAATGATCACCCCAATGATAATTGGCTTGATCATTTGGGTGGGTTCACTGAAGTACGTGCAGTTAGATGAAAGGGCAATTACAAAATGTATATGGCTTCACTTTCAAGGGACAGTGCAGTAAAACGATTTTTCGCGCATCACTAAAGTGCACTTTCACAATCCCGAAAGCCCCACTCATGCCTCGACACCTTGAGATTCCCGCACTAACACCATGACGTATAAAATTTTGAACGCGTCTACTGGGTTCTACATAGCTTCCAATCGATAAAGATGAAGTACATTGTAATCTGTGGGTGCCGCAGACTTAGCATGCCAATTTTGCGAAAATTTCATTCAACCAATGGCAGGAAAGTACCGGAAATACATTTCGAAAGTTCTTACGTCACGCCTGGAGATTTCGCGCGAAATTTAAAATGGAAACTTAATTTTCTTCGCCAACGATAACTCGTAATAGTGAAAAGAATACCATTATAATTACCAGAGTGCACTTTGTGAATTCAAACGAAGTCATTGTTCCTTTTTAGTGTTCCTTTCACTCTGAAGCAACAAGAAGAATCGCTCGCACCAAGTTCAGGACTATTCCATAAATTGCTGGTGCTGTCGTGCCTGTGAATTCGGTTCCCATGAAAATGCGCACCACCGCTATCACTTTAGACGCACAAACTCAACTCGCTGTTCAAGAGGAGTTGTTGTTTCGCATACGCCGTTACAACATCGCACGGCTTCGTCGTCGCAACAGTGTACTTCTCAGCAGGATCATAGGCGTGGACATGGGGGGGGGGAGAAGAAGGGGTGACTGTCCCCCCTGTTCACCTAAGAGAGAGAGGACACAATGGGAAGAAGGACGCTGCGACTTCGGGGGAGGAAGTGCTTAGTCCAATGTTACTAGGCTTAATCGGCCCTATACATTGACATAGTAGGTAGGCGGGGTGCTGCAACCCCCCCTCCCCCTCAAGAGGAATCCTGCGCACTCTTGTGCTAGGAACCTTGCGGACTGACACCATGAATTTATTGCGGCACAACTTCCGTGCGGTGTGCCTACAGAATGTGCCGGTGATAGATATTGGAAACTTCTACGGTAATGTACTTCGACGGGAAAATGAGTGGTTTGTCACGTTCCTCGAGGCTGAACTTGGACTTCGGCTCCTGTCGGGCGTCACGCCATCAATTATTCACATCTGTTAGATAGTGTGGTTCTGCATCACTGTCAATTCAAGCACAATCGACCATGTTCACTACATTACATATGGATCCTCAATATCCTAGCCTTACTTAGTAAAACAGTGCGATGTGTTGCTATTGCATTCTTTGCTTCGGCGTTTTGTCGAAACTGTGAAGTTTATTTCGAAATTTCATTTTATGCTGCGCTTTTTGTGAACCCATGCAGCAGTTATCAAATTTAAAGTTTGCGCGCTTGGCACACAGGTCGATCGTGGTGTCACCTGGTGGCGTAATTACGACCGTGGACACGGGCCTCGAAAGACCACTAGTGGCCCTATGGCATGGTGTAAACAATCACGACGGCTGTGAAGCAGGCGAAATGCAGCAGACGTTGAGGCAGTATGGTCACAGGAATCTCAAGCTGCGAAAAAAGTAGTGGAATCTGAGGCCTTCGCAGAAACTGCGCGTCTTCTAAAAACGCTCGGCCCACGCTTTTATTTACGCACCGCGCTGTGCTACCGTAACTGCATTGCGCGGGAAGTGTTTAGTATGCGTCAAGTTTAGTGTATACACCGAAAAGCGAGCAGACTGCAGGATGACGGAGATCTATCGATGCCTCGACTCGGTGAGTCAACGTTGCAGCCCGAAAATGCCGATTTCGGAGAATGCTGCTACGATTACGCCTATGAAGCTGGTGAAATCGAGCGTTAGCTAGCTTCGGTGGATCACTTTCGGCGATACTTGTTTCTCTTGCAGCGCGCACTGTAGATAGCGTGCGTGCAACAGAACCATTTAACGATGACTGAAGTCGCTTATGTGTCGCACTCGTCGAACATCTTGCGCGTGCGTGTCTCCGAATGCGATCTCCGGAGAGCGCGGCCCCAGCTGTTGGCCCGGCACTCGCGTGATATGATTCTTCGCTCACAGTGACTGTGGACATGCACGTATATCTGAGGCTGTACGTAAGTGCACATCGCAGTCCTGTATAAACACCTGCGTGTCCCAATTCCCATAACCGCTTGCGATTGCAGATTTACAAGATTTATAGCAATACCTAATCGAGCTTCACACAAAGGAATGAAATTGAATGCCGCAAACAGCTAAATTGTACATAATACTGATTGCTGGTTGAGTAGGTAGGTGCACTAACGCAAGTGCACATGTTTGTAGCTTTTCCGTGTTTATGTATTTTTCTATCTGCTGTTTAGCATGTTAAAAAGGAAGCGACTATCTCGTACGTGATTCAGAAAGCCTTGTGTGTGCACATGTTTTCAAGTAGTGCTACAATATGTCTGGAATGAAAACCCGATAGAAAAAAGGCTTTCATCTCTGAAAGTAAGGAGACGGAGGGCAGATTGATTAATTTGTGGGGTTTAACGTCCGAAAACCACCATATGATTATGAGAGACGCCGTAGTGGAGGGCTCCGGAAATTTCGACCACCTGGGGTTCTTTAACGTGCGCCCAAATCTGAGCACACGGGCCTACAACATTTCCGCCTTCATCGTAAATGCAGCCACCGCAGCCGCGAATCGAACCCGCGACCTGCGGGTCAGCAGCCGAGTACCTTAGCCACTAGACCACCGCGGCGGGGCGACGGAGGGCAGAAAACACACATGATTCAGTTGTATTAACCATTATAAATACCGTGGACATTTATGCAACGAAATCATGGGAGCTTCCCTAAGTACCATTATTGTGGGCCTTGTGGTGTCTTCCATGGTTGTGTTTTTCTTTCAACGTGTGTTTGATTCTCGAAAATAGGCAATCTGGTGTGCCTGGCAGTGGTAGAAGCGTGCGTGCGCCTTCCCCGGATAAAAATTTCACGGGCAGGAAATTACCTATGCAGCAGCGCACATGCAGTCGTTGTTGGAAGAGTATTCTATCAAAGAATACTCTTCCAACAACGACTGTTTCAAGCAATCCTTTTTCCCCCTGTCAATCAGTGAATGGAATATGTTAGATCCCTCCATTACTAACGCACCATCACTGGCAGAATTCACTTCAAAAATTGAGACTATACTTTGAGACAACGGCTTTCTTCAACCATGACCTCCATTATTGTTTTCCAGTAGTATTTATTTGGATGTATAAGTATACACAATGCCTTCTCTGTATAAAACTGTATTGATTCTTTGTATGCAGCAAAGATTCAGTTCGCTGCTTCCGAAGTGTGAATATTTGGAGTGCATAAATACCTATGTCTAATGTTTCTATGTAACTAGGATTATTATTACCAATTTTAAAATAACTACAATTCTGTATGCCCCCTGTAAGAAAGTACTTAGCATTCATTGTATTCTCATACTCATGCCCTCATGCTTTGGTCTCGTAAGAGACTGGCAGTATTGTAAATAAATAAATAAATAAATAAAACCTAAGAAGTTCTGTATAGCCCAACCCTCACAGCCAAAGCGCAGCAGCTAATTAATTCCGTGACTATAAAATAGTCTTGATCACGTGTTCGACAATGCTCTCCGAAAGCGGGTCTCTGGCAGTCTGGCTCATCACGTTGATCCGGAGAAAGTGCGCCCATTGGTGCAGGACTTTGCGCATCCATCATTGAGGGACAAACGCCACAGACTTAAAAAGTTTTATCTAACTATAAGTCTCTGATGTTGCAGTGTCCACGGTGTCGCTAGCACTTGAAACACTCTCAGAATGTGTTCACTAAGTTTTTAAAGCATATCTATGCTGAAACTTGCATTGATCATTGTCTAGAAGAGAACAGACTCCTTCTTGAAGATGCCATAGCAGTGACTAAACACCATGTAAATAAATTTCTTTTAATTTATGACACCCCATGTTTTTCGGAGAGATTCAACTCAACTGGCACGACTCTGAGCTTTCTTTTCTTTTACAGCGAAAGCTGTTATGAGATCACCACAAGAGTGCCGTAGTTGTCCACCGCTGGTGTTCGTAACTGCCATCACACGAAATAAGGAAAAAGAATGAACAACAGATATTCTGGATAAAATGGTGTTCGAACCTGGGTCCTCTCAGTACCAGTACAGTATTCTACCACGGAACAAAAACCTTACACAAGCGTTAAGTTAGGTAGGATTGGTAGAAAAGCAAAATAACAACCGCAAGTCACAGAATGCAAATTGTGCAACCGGGAGTAACACAATATAAATTGCATTACAAGTACATCATTGAATGCTTCCAACCCATTAGAAAGGGCTCAGCCACAATTCTTCGTAATCATCAGCCACTGAATGAATTGATGGAGTAGTGAGTACCTTGGAGGCGTACTTGTATTTGTAGCCTCAAGAGACTTTGCAATAGGTTCTAGAAATGGCAGGCTTCCAGCTTCCCAGTTATGCATGTGATGCCAGCGGTAGGGTCATATGTGCACAGCATATGCCTATCTAAAGAAAAGGCCAAATCCTGTTCATTTCTGTGGGTTAACAAAGCATGGGGCAACCTCTGTGTACCGCGCTAGTGCGATACTTTCATTGTAGCACTAACGGGCACTTCAATCACGCATACCGCAGCCACCAAGATAAAGAAAGTGCTGTCAAAACCAAAATTGCAAGCCTTAGCTGAATTATGTCCGGGTCGATTACAGAGTGTCATCAAGGTAGTGCAAGTAACTAGAGAGGAGTCAGTTATGCCTGATGTAACATGGAAGCCCCTTATGCATTGATTGATTGATTTGTGGGGTTTAACGTCCCAAAACCACCATATGATTATGAGAGACGCCGTAGTTGAGGGCTCCGGAAATTTCGACCACCTGGGGTACTTTAACGTGCACCCAAATCTGAGCACACGGGCCTACAACATTTCCACCTCCATCGGAATTGCAGCCGCCGCAGCGCCCCTTATGCATGGAGCTTGATACAGGTGCTACAGTGTTGGCAATATCCGAGTCGTTGTTTTTTCCACCTTTTCCGAGTGTTTCTCTACGCAGATCCAGCCTAACCTTGCGCATACACCAGTGGGCCAGTCAAGCCAACCGTCATTGCCTTGATCACAGTGCAGCTCGGTGAAAAATGCCAACATGTGCCTTTTTATGTGCTATGTCATAATGATCTGCTACTTCTGGGATGCAACTGGCTGCAGCAGATAAAGCTTGGCTGGTCAGAAGTACAGAACCTCGAGAGTCTGCAGCACGCATTGATGGCCAGCACAAAGACTTTGGAACTGCGAAGCCTCCCGAAGTGCTAGGTAGATGTGTTAATTTAAAGAGGTACTGACTCAGAGTTCTGCGGCCAAGATAGCCTGCAAGATCGATTCCCGTGGATATGTGTAAATCATCTGCAAAGTATCAACAGCGAATACAGCTAGAAAGGCATTTTACAGCAATTTTCAAGCTTTAATTTTGAAGGTATTGACACCATCTAAAGGCATCCCTTGGCAACCTCTTACTTTTCTCTCGTCACCACGCTGCAGTGAATAAAACAAGTTATGATTACGTCATAGCCGCCGTCTTTCTTTTGCCACGTTTGTTCCTCGCAGTTCATACTTGTCGGCAGCTGGTGATGTGTGGCTGCGGCGCATGCATTGAAAGCTTTTGTGTTTGGCGACACTGCAGTTCTGTTTCCTATTTGAAAGGAATTCTTAATGGGGACAGTGCGGAAGTGCATCACAGTTTTGATGCGCTGACGTGGTCGAGAGCTGTACACGCTAGGTGGCGATAGTTGCAACCGACAGCTTGTCATTTTTGGAGCTCCCTCATACCGAAACGGAAACTGATCAATAGTGAGGGGCTTGTAATCAATTATCTGTGACATGCTACAGCAAACTGATTTGCCATGTTTGACTCCCAGCAACACATGGCAGCAAAAAAAAGAAAAAATGCAAGGCCAAAGTTTTCGTATCAGTACTCCCTTAAGGATGAGCTGGGCGTACTCAAAGTGAAAAGGCTCAACTTTATTTGAAAGATAACGAGAAAGCAAACATTTCTTTAAAGTGAGGAGCATTCGATTTCTTTGAGAGCAGCAGTGGAGGATGAATTGTCTAAGCTAGAAGCATTAAGAATAATTTAATCAGTTTCTTGCTGTGAATACATGATGCCAATGGTGTCAATCATAAAACAAGGTGGATCAGTTCAGATTTCCAGAGACTATGATGTCGCTGTAAGTTTAATTTTGGTTAGAGAAAGGTATCTGCTTCTCAGTGCTGACAAATTGTTTTCTGTTCTTGCTGGAGGAAAAAAGTTCTAGAACATTGACTTCAGCAGAAAATTCCAGCAGGTTGATAGAGATGAAGAATCCGGACAATATTTTTTGACGTTGAACAAGCAGAATGGTCTTTTTTTCAGTGAACTTGGTATTGTGTGGCATCCCATCAGCACCAGCTATCTTTCAGCACAGTATGAAAAATGTGTTAAAAGTGTTCCCCTTAGTCACTTGTTACCTTGATAATATTTTGATCACTGTGCATATGCAAAAGGAGCACCTATGTACCATGGAAGCTGTTTAAAAAGGCTGTTGAAATGAGGGATCACACCATAAAAATGTGATTTTTTTCAAGATAGGCTGCTGTACTTGGAACATGTTGTTACCAAAGATCAATGAAAGAAAAGTTACGCACTATTGTGAGCTCTACTTCAACTGATAAGCAACTGACAAGCTTCGGGGCATACTGATACTTATCTAACACTATGAAAAGTTCATTCAAAATCTTTTCACGATTCCTGTTTTCCTGTGAAGGAACTCTTTCAGAAAGATGCTGTATGAATGTTGGATACGTTTTGGAAAAAAATGTTGTGAATAAGTTATGCAAATAGCAACACAGCCTATTTTGGCGGAGCCATTGAGTAGCACATCCATTGCACACCCTCAACTAGGCTAAAGTGCCAATTGGGAAAAAAGACTTTAGCACTTGTGTTCATTGTGAAAAAATTTCCTTATTATGTCTTTGCAAGACAATTCAGTTTGCTCACGAACCACAAATCATTGGCAAGCATATTTTGTCCTAAAACAGGCATTCTGACCATTGCAGCCATTAGGCTTTACTGTTGAACGATTGCATTAATAAAATTTATTATTACGGCTGTGCAAGGCCATTCATATTGCTCACCAACCAGAATACCATTGTGAACCATTTTTTTTTACTAATGCAAGCATTACAATTATTGCAGTCGCTAGGCTTTAGCCTTGGGTAGTTCCATTATCAATGTATATGTTCTCCTTCAATGTCAGGCTATTAGTTGACAATACAGACGCTGACTGCTTGTCACACCTTCCACTTCATCAATGTGGGGTCAATGGGTCAAAAGAAAGTTTTTCGTTGTTGCATTTCTAAACTATGCCAGTAAGCAGAAGGCAGTTTGGGGAAGAAACGAAGCAAGATCCAGTTCTGCATGAATTAGCGAAGTGCACTCTACATGGGTCGCCAACCCGTGTATTGGAAAAGATGAAACTGTTTCTTTATAGGAGGCTTGAACTGTGTCTATATCAAGGGTGCATCATGCTGGGAGTGCATGTTGTTCTACAGAATGGTTTGTGTTAGATGAGCTGCATCAGGGACATCCCAGATTTGTGAAAGCAAAAGAGCTAGCTCAATGCTTTGTATGGTGGCCAGCCAGCCATAGATAAAGATATAGTGTACAACATCTCATCATGCAAATTGTGCTTGGAAGCTTGCAGTTTGCCAGTCAAAGCACCACTTTGTCTGTGGGCCTGGCCTACGTGGGCATGGCTTCAATTGCATGTTCACTTCGCTGGCCCCATCAAAAGAATTAAGTATTTGGTGATTGTCAATGCACGTTTGAAGTGGCCGGAAGTGTTCACAGTGAGATTAGTTTTGATGTAAGGTACAGTTTCTTGTCTGCACAACGTTTCCTGTAGATTTTGGTATCCCGAAACACTAATGTCTAACAATACCAATTTACGTCAGCTGAATTGCAGTCTTCTTTGCAGGGCATCGATGCGAAACACGTATGAGTCTCACCATACCATGCAAGCAGCAATAGCTTAGCCGAGAGCTTCAGCCAGACGCAGATGTAAACACTTCGAAAACACGGTTAGCAGTTTTTCTGGTAGCCTATCGCCACACGCAACAAGAGGAGAAGCGCCTGCCATGCTGTTCGTTGGTCACAGGCTCAGCACCGTGTTGGTAATGGTTGGACCATCCATCGAGAGCATGCTTCATGTCGGCAGTTCCAACAGTCATGGCACCGAGGCAGCCACTCCTAGGCAGTGTTTAGTGAAGGTGATTAAGCAAGAGGGCGTAATTCTCATGCTCGACTAAGGTGGCTCAACCAGGCGCCAGCTCACACAAGACCAATGTCATAGATACTTAGTGTATGAATCAGCGTTGTGTTTATGAGTGGGTGGGACATCATACCACATTGTACGAGACAGCAAAGTGCTATCTGTGTTTCCAAACGTGAACAGTGGCACCGGTACCATGCAGCAGCAACAGCAGGCCTCGGAACTGAGTGACAGTGGAACAGTGCAAGTAGCGGCACAAGCTAGCCGCACGAGCAACAGTGCTGGTGGTTGTCAGTACCCGAAAAGACAGTGACAGCCTCACTGTTAAGTGTTCTGATTTTGTGTATATACTAACAATGTTTGATAAGTCCATGAGGATAAGGTATATTCATGATGAAGTGCGATAACGCCATGTACTGTTTCGCGCACTGTGTTTATCAGCCAAGTCCCTTGTCTACCAGAGCAATCGAAAGTTGCAGCGGTGGCCTAGCTGCCGCTACTCTCTAACCTGACCTTCAGTTACTTGTCTGGTCAAAGTGTCATGCCTCTTAATTTTATAACTACTCCATATTAATTAAATGCTGCAAATAACATTCCATCTTCTTTTATTGTTTCATAGATATTTGGGTTTGTGTGGTTCATGCAATTTTAGTTTAGAATGTCTTTATTGTCCTGTGTTGATGCATTTAACAAAGGTATTGTAATAATTAGTGTATACATATACTATTTCTTCAATTTCTATGTTGATGGCTAAATATTCGCACACAATGAAAGTTGCTGCGTTCATGTGTTGCAGAAAGTCTTGAAATGTTCATATTCATCTTTGTACAGAGATACAAAACTAACACAACATAGTCAGCAGTATCTTCAATAAAATACATTTCGAGAACTTACACGTGTGTTGATAATGAAGCTTGGAATTAATCTATTAAGTCATGTCTTCTTTGTAGAGCAAACATAGCTCTTGCTGAAAGTTGTGAACATCTACTACAAAAACATATTGCCACACAAACACTTCTTTGCTTCATCCCTGTAGTTACAGTATATACGCAAGATCGGTGCTTGGTCTACCTCAGTGGTTCTCAGCCATGGATGTGTTGGGGACCCCTTGTGGACTGGTTGAAGCGATGGGAGACCCCTGCAGCAGAGGGGAGTAGGGGGGGGGGGACGTATGTAGGTAAATTGAAACTGGAGCGTGAGACAAATGCATTTTATCATTACCAAATACATCAAATAAACGTGCCACGTCACTTCATTTTGGACAGTTTATCAATACATGGCACAGTCACGCTCAAAGAAAAATGTGGGTGAGAGTCTCGCGAATCATATGAATGGCTCGCTAACCTCCTAGGGTCTGCGGACCCCATTTAAGAACCACTGGCCTAGCTAATATCTCATCGTGGAATACTAAATAAGTGTGCCTCTGTTTGCCTCGTTAATTTTTGCAGCACACTAGCTTTCCGATGATAGTTCAAGATGATTGTAACCACTCATATCATTGATACCTTCAAATTTGTATGTGTTCGTTGCTATACAGTTTATATTTCTATAGTTTGAAGAGTGAATAGTTAACATCAGTATGTAGGAATTATCTAATTCATGACGCAGTTTGTCATGCTGTCCGTGTATGTCACAAAAAATGCTGCTTGAAATTTACTTGAACATGATAAAAAAAGCAACAAAGAGCCGGGAGGCAAGCATTCACTGGTGATGTTAAGTGAGGTGAGCTTCTTGAGAAGAAATTGCTAATGTGCCTTTATATCACTCTGATTGATGCCAATTAAACTTCGCTCATTGATATGCCTCATTTTTATTCTTCGTTTCAGAATCTACTTGTATCACAAGTCTGCCAAGCTTCGTTAGCTGCTGTTATGAGTTTGCGAATTGTGCGCTTTTCTGAATAATATTTTATTTGATTGTTTAGACATGTGTGCTAGAGGATTGTATTGCTGTGCCGCTATGTGCTTTTGTTCTCTTACACACACACACTACATGCACGCACACACGCACACAGTTTACCACTGATTCGAATGCTTTAAAAGTGGACAATTCTCATAATGACTGCTGTATTCTTGCAGTTCTCTCGTTGCATTTTTTTGTGCAGTAATACGTGCAGGGCTAAACTTATCAAGCCATTCTCAAAGCCGTTACTCCTTGATGTTGTACCAGAGTAACTTTTAAAATATCAAAACATGGAAGGTTGCCTGCTGATATTGTCCAACTCATTATTTGTATGATAATTACTGTCCTTTCAGTAATTTCGTGAGGCTAGACACAAAACTGAGGCCAATATATATGTGGCAGTTTTACCTCTGTGCCTGCAGTCTTGGAACTCAGAACTACGTAAAATGAAGTTACGTCAGGCTGAGATTTTGGTTGAAGCACAGATTTAGTACACAGAAAGCTCTCTTTTCGCTTTTGTTGTGCTGTTTATCGAGTGGGAGTATGAGTACCGTTGTGCAAGATGGCTGCTGACCAGAAGTAGCCATAAAAAGTAGTGTCCTTTCTCAGCGAAGTCATAGCAAGGACTTTCTTTATAGACATGTTCAAGCTTTATAGCCCGTGTTTAAATGTGCCACATTTCATGCAGACACGGCCTCTGGCAGCAAGCGTCGTTCATTCCCATGCGACCAGTGCCCAGTCGTGGCCACTGACCGGGTTGGATATGAGCGGCACCAGCGCACACACACGGGCGAGAAGCCATTTGCGTGTCCAACTCGCGGCCGCCGCTTCAACCAGAAGTCTAACATGGCAACGCACATGCGCCGGCACACGGGCGAGAAGCCGTTTTCGTGCGATGTGTGCAGTCGTCAGTTTGGTTTCAAGGTGGCACTTGTTAAGCACATGCAGGAGGAGCATACTGTTGAGCCGCTCAAGTGAGGGCATTAACAACCTATAAGACATCGTTATGCTCCAGATTTGGGCTACCAAATTTCGTACACTTTGAGCCCAAATTAAGATGCATCGCCAGAGCTAGAGGAACTGAACTATTCTAACCAAGTTTGTAAGGCTGTTAAACATGAACTTCTCCACCAGAGCAAACCTTGCTCGTGCAGCATGTATTTACTACTGATGAGATAAATTAATGCAGAAGAGGAGCGAGACCGGTGTAAACACACAAATATTACTACGTCTGCCCGTGATAGTCAGCGCTGGGTAATCCTCTGAACGTCGTTTTAAATGTCGTGTTTGGTCGTCTTGTTTCGCGTAACGTGCCTTTTGAAAAAGGTCCTCATGCTGAAAAATTAGCTTGCGATGTCAAATTCGTCAGCATTTTGTTGGACAAAATATAAAAACCATTAGGCCAATTATCAGGTTTCCCAAAGTTGTCCCAATATCGCTTGTTACGTCTCCCATTTCACTACACGACAGCTAGCGTTGTTTAGTTTCATTTTCACCTGATGAACGGCGTGCTGCCGCCAGGTCTATCGATTATCGAGCGCAAAGCATTGTTTCTTTTTGGCTATGTTTATTACTACAATTTTGTCAAAGATCATAGTGTCTATATCTACGAATTTAGGGGCCTAAAACAGTGCTTTGCCCGAATATTATTGGTACCTAAAACCCGGTTTTTTAGTGCTTATAAATCCAGCCTCTATTTATAACACGCCGGAAATCAGCGCAACATCGGGTGTACCACAAGGCTCAGTTTTGGATCCACTGCTGTTTTTAATAAATATTAACGACCTACCTTACTGCGTCTTTTCTTCTGTGAATTTGTATGCTTATGACTGTGTAAATCACAGTAAAATACATACCAATAATCATAAAATATCTTGCAGACAGACTTAACATTAGAAATTGGTGCGATAATTTACTAATGAAGTTAAAGTCATACAAATGCAAACTAATCATTGTTTCCCGGCAGTATAACAAACATACAAACATACAAACACGGTGACATGTGAACATACAAACACGGTGACATGTAAACATACAAACACGGTGACATTCATTTTGACCATGTGTCCAATCGTGGTGTTTCGGGGCCGTCAGACATGGACAACCAAGACAGGGACAATAAACATTTATCGACTTGACAACAATGATTACACGTACTATGAACATCCAAACAATCCAAGCAGCATTTATGTCCTAAATCTGACACTCGTAAACCTGAATACATGAGAGTATGGGAGCATCCCGGAGGCCAAGTTTCTGTGATGTCACTCACATGACCATAAGGTGTCGACAACACCAGTATGAACTGGTAGGAGCACGGGGAGTCGTACGGTCTGTACGCTGAAGTTGCGCGACGGCGCACAAGCAGAGGACAAACTGCTCGCCCTGGAACACGCAAGCCCACGTTGCACCCATTGTAGCACCGAGGCCACGCCTTCATTTGCAGGTTGCGACAGGCCCGCCCATACGAGGTACGATGGCCATAATATGCACTGGTTGTGCTGGACCCACTTGGACCAAGCACTGAGGCCACGCCATCTGCCACTGGAACGGAATCAGCTGCTCGCCCAGGTTGCTCGTTTATTCATCGCAGGAACAGGACTGCTACGCCCGGTCAGGAACACTTGCTCGTCTTGAGGGCACACCAAGCTCGTTCGGCTGGCCTGGTATACCAGCTCAGTCGTCTTCAATCCCTCAGGTGGAATGATCCCTGCTCTTGCTAGTGTCTGCCTTCTCCAGCTCGTTATCTCCGCTCACTCATACGTGCCACGTTTGTCTTGTCTTGTCTCCTAGGAGATCTTGGCTCATACCCACATGGGGGATTGGCCACACTGTACCTCATAATAGATCATTTTTTTACAACGCTTGCTAAAAAAATAAAGAGAAATTAGATAGGAACAATAATAATGTTCCTTTGAAAAAACGTGAAAAATTGCAGAATGCGATAAACCAGAATATATAAAACAAATTAACAAGAATAAGGAAGGGGGAGAAAGAATTGGATGTATTTGGCAGTACCCCTAGCAGCGTATTCTTCCGGTGGCCTGAATGAACTTATGTAGCACTGACAGAATAGCACTGCGGCCCACACCCTACTGACTGGCTCCAAACGATAATAGGGTAGATGTATTGACTGGCGATCCGAGCATACCAATCGGTCTTTCAAGAATTATTCGGCGCAGTGAGGCGAAGCGGCGGCATGTGAGAAGAAAGTGATCTATTGTTTCCGGTTCATTGCAAACTACACATAGGTTAGTTAATGAAAATCCTGATTTGTTGAGATAAAAATTTAACAGAGGAACTCTATAGCGAAAGCTTGTGAGGGTCACCTCACATTGACGGAAAAGGCATTTTGCGGTGTTCCATGTGAATTGCAAGTGCCGAAATTTTTCAGATTGTAGAAGCGACGTTTCGTTGATTTTTAAGATTAACAGGCGTTTGAATCGTTCGGCAGTAATAAAAGGAAACTGTGGAGCTACTAGCACCACCGGGAAATTTAAAGATGCCGAAGCGAGCGAATCAGCAATTTCATTTAGTTCAATTCCAGCATGCCCGGGGACCCAAATAAACCGAACTTCTGATACGCTATGCGGTACGAGAGACCAAAATATCCTGAGAAGAGGCGACTTCTTTGCGGACGTGAGATGTGTACATACAGACAAAGCATCGGAAATAATAATAGCTTTTGATTGCTGATAATTTAGTTTTCGAAGAGCTAATGTAATAGCCAGGAATTCTGCAAGATAAATTGGTGTGAAGTCAGGCAATCGGAGCGCAAAAGACCAATTAAGCTGATGAGAAAAAATACCTACTCCAGCCTTCTGAAGATTTTGCGTTGCGTCCGTCGAAATTACTACGTATTTAGGAAAATGACTGAGATGGTCTTGAAGGAGGCCCTCCAGAACAGGCTTTGGAAATAACTTGGCATTTTTCGGAAAAATATCATCGAAAATTAAGTCAACTGGCACCGACCATTGGGATTGGGGAGTTAAATGCTGGATAGAAACGTGCAGATTTGATAACAAAGACTCGACGAAAATGACTTGGGGTCTTTGATAACGAAATCACGGGCGCTGAAAGAAAGAAACTGGATGTTTGATGAAAACTGTCTGTGACCAGAAGAGGGGCGCATCGCAAAGTTTTTAAAAATGTTTGCACAGTAAGCTGTCGAAATCTAGCATCAAGTGAAATGATTCTAGCTTCCAAATAAAGCACGCTATTCGCGACACACCTAGGTAGCCCGAGACACAGCCGCAGAGCTTGCCTTTCTAGCAATATAAGAGGTTTTAATTTGTACTCAGCACTTCCAGAAAACAGAACACAGCCAAACTCCAGAATTGTGCGTATGTAAAGTTTGTATATCTTAAGTAACGTATCCCTGCGCATCCCTGACTTCTTATTGCAAAACCGGCGGAGCAATCCTACGGGGCTTTCTGCTTTACGGGTGTTTGATTCTATTAGTTGCTGCCAATTTAAATTGTCCACGTAAACAATACCAAGATATTTTAACGCTGTTACTTGTGCAATCGGATCATTTCGATAATGCAGTGAAAGAAATACGGGAACAGATAGAGGGAATACAAGCAGAGCACATTTGCTAACATTAAGTGAAAAAGGCAGCCTGCCAAGCCATACCTCAAGCTCACTCTAATATGACTGTAAGATTTGATACAAACTATTGATATCTCGGGATGACGAGAAAAAAGCAATATCATCGGCGTAGACCTAAAGAGAACATTTTTATGAACGGGAATAGATGATAATAATATATTAAATAAAAGAGGTGACAGGACTGATCTTTGCGGAACACCTCTTGTTTGCTTATATGAGGCAGAAGCAATTCCCTCGTGGCAACAAAAGAATTTTCTCTCAAAAAGGAACTCCTGATCCCAAGATACAATGTAATTGGGAACCTAACAGTCCACTAATCTTGAAATTAATGTACTGTATTCCACACTATCGTAGGCTTTTGAGATATCTAACGTGACTAATGCAGAAAGCTCACCAGATACTTTTGCAAGGCAAATTCGGCTTTCCAAATCAACATGAGCCGACCATATAGAGCACCCCTGTCTAAATACTACTTGCCTTGGTGAAAGGATGTCCTGACGAGCGATGAATTCACTGAGACTTCTATGAAGAATTCTTTCAATGATTTTAACCAGGTTTGAAGTAAGCGAAATTGGCCGAATGTTGTCCAGGACACATCCGAGGGTTGGATTTTTTCGCAGCAACACAGTGCCACGTTCTTCTGTTTTGTTTTGTTTTGTTTCCCTGGGAGGCTGGCTCATATCCACTCAGGGGGATCGGCCAAGAAAGTGTAGTGCAGTTTTTCTGTGATCACTTTAACTATGTGTAATGAATTGGTATTATAATAAGACTAATGTAAAAATAAAAACAACATAAAAAGAGCAAACGAAAAAAAAATCAAGTTGAGCAATTTGAGATTTGAGGTGCTATGATTACCACTCAGCTGCGTTTACTTCACTCTACCCTGGGGAGTAATAAATAATTTTTTTTTTGATTGAAGATCACAAAGGTATACGCTTGGTTGCCTGAATATAATCGCAAACGGCATTGAAAGCATCCCTGTGGCAATGTCCCAAATCTGAGCGCCAAAGCTTAGCGCCGTTTCCGCCGTCAATCTAAGGCCTATTTTCCGAAAAGGCATAACTAGTAACCTTTTTCTAAGTATCTCGTAGCGGCGACAATACAAAAAATAATGATCTAGTGATTCCATTTCTCCGCAGAATGCGCAGAGGGGTGATGTTGTCTGACCAGCTCTGTGTAAATACAGCTTTAGAGGGGGGACAGGACATCGAAATTTAGTAATTAAGACTTCGAGCTTTCTGGACTGACTCCAGTGGGGTTACCATGGAAACATGAAGTGGTTATAGTCTGTCCGTGTAGTTACTTTTTCTATCGTATCAGTGGAGATTGCTGATTTTCGATATCTTATTGCCGTGATATATTCAACATCTGGCAGTATGGACAAAACTGGCCCATCAAGTGCGGCTCGTGCTAAGGAATCGGCCAATTCATTTAATCTTAATCCACAGTGTCCCGGAACCCATAGTAATCTCAGGAGTCTCAACTGCGGAGGTACTAATGTTTTGAATGTGCTTAGAATTCGAGAGTTCTCTGAAGCCGTCAGAGCTGCACAAACTGAAAGAGAATCCGTCATTATTACTGCGTTGTTTTGATTTGATGGAAGTTTTCGAAGAGCTAAAATAATCGCCAAGAACTCCGCTTCAAAAACTGGAGTAAAATCAGGCAGTCTCACTGAAAAGGACCAGTCAAGCAAATCAGAGGCAATGCCTACACCTGCCTTTTGATTATTTACGGAAGCATCTGTGGCTATTATATATTTAGTTTTTGCATGCTCCAAGTAATCTAATAATATGTTATTTAAAAATTTGAGGGATTGTATTTTGGCGTTTTGGGGGAATATATCTGTCACAGAACGAGCGCTAAAAATGGGCGCGCCGCCAAATTGTCGCGACGAAACGCCGGAGTGACGCCGCGAGGTCAAAAGAAAAAGAAAACAAACATCTGAAGGCTCCCCGGGCGCGCGCTCTCCCCTCGGAAGCGTGGCTTCGCCGACGAACCTCCTCACCCCACAACGGCGGCCGAGCAAGCACTGGATTTTTTTAGAACGAAAGAGGCGTGGTCACGCCGGGTTGAGTCATCGGTCGGGGACGGCCCTCGTACAGTCTCGCGCCTCTCCCCAGCCTTCACTGCGCATCGTGCCGACGAAATGACGAGAACCTTCTGGAATGTCACGCGGAAGGTATTAAACCGAGCAGCGGAGATGAGAGATGAGGAGAAGACGGAAGTTAGCGCCAGAGCGCGAAGGGATCCCGCCGTGTAGTCGGCGAAGGTTTTGTCCGTAGCGACAAAGCAGGAGATGAAGAGGATTTCCACCTGAGGGGTGAAGGCTCGAGCTACAGGCAAGAGCGTGTGTTTACCGCTATCGAGCGAAGACGCGTGGCAACAGCTGCGTGTGTGAAGCCGACGTGTTAGGGCGAAGAAGTTTGAAGCTTGGAGAGCGGCCTATTGAAGACTGGAGGTTTCCTGGAAGAGAAACTTCCGCGAGGTTTCCTGGAAGAGAAACTTCGAGGGCTGCGGAACGACAACAACGCTGGACTTTGAGTGAGTGATTCTCGGAAGAGTATCATCCAGACATTTGTTCCAAGAACTTTGGACTGAATAGGTTTTCTGTCTCTTTAGTCTTTAAGTATCTTGGTTGTTTAATGCATGCGACTGCATTGTAGTGCGTATTGTTGTCTGTGTCCGTTGTTTCAGGTGTGGCTGATTGTACTGTGTAGTACGTTGTTTGTTGGGTGACATATTGTACTCAACTATTGTGGAGTGTGCATATTTGTGTGTGTTGTTTCTGATCTGCCATTATTGAGAATATAGTTTTGCTTGTTTATCAACTCTCGGCTCTGACTTGTTCTTTGGGCCACAGCCGGCGTCCGCTGGCGCGCCAAAAAGGACCACTTCTAAATTGTCCACGCTTTCGTGGTGCGGTTCGGGGGGCCGGTACTTCGGCCCTTGGAATTAGCCCGGCGATAGCTTCCCTAATTAACGGGACCTGTGTGACAATTAATCTGGCGTCCGCGACAGGACCTTTTGGTGCACAGTGTGTCCAAAGTAGTGAGAAAGAGCCTCGAGTAGTTGATAGTGCTATCGGAACGATTTTGTGTGTTGTTGAGTGTTCTCGTTAACGAGTGCTGGAGAGAGTTCCGATAGACTGATTTAGGGCAGATACTTTTTGCACGCGGCAAGGTTTTATTTGCGAGACACAATGGATCTCGAAAAGTTAGTCGCTCTTGGTGAGAAGATGGGTCTTTCTGGCGCCGAACTACGGAAGTGGGTCACCCAGAAAGAAAAAGAAGAAAAAGAGAGAGCCAAGGAAGAAAAGGCAGCCGAGTTGGAACGAGAGAGGTTGGCAGCTGAGAGGGCCAAGGAAGAAAAAGCAGCTGAGTTGGAGAGAGAAAGGCTGGCCGCTGAAAGGGCGAAGGAAGAAAGAGAGCAGCAATTGAAGTTGGAGCTGGAGAGAGAGAAGTTGGCAGCCGAAACGGCGAGAGAAGAAAGAGAAGCGAGGGAGAGACAGCTGAAGGAAGAAAGAGAAGCGAGGGAGCGACAGCTGAAAGAAGAAAGAGAAGCGGAGATGGCTGAAAGGGAACGGCAGCGGCAGCACGAGATGGAACTCGAGCGGCTCCGTTTGCAACAGCGAAGTGAAACTCCCGTTCAAGCTAGAGTTGAAAGCAGCGAACGGGAAGATCACGGCTTCCGCTTGAACCCAAGCAAGCTGCTCGTAGCGTTTGATGAAAGGAAGGACGACCTAGACGCAGTCCTCCACAGATTTGAGACGATTGCGAGGAGCCAGAATTGGCCGGAACAGCAATGGGCAACTGCTTTGAGTACTTGCTTGAGTGGTGAAGCGCTCAGTGTGTACGGTAGGCTGACGCCGACCGATGCAGCCAACTATGCCAAGGTGAAAGCTGCTTTGCTGAAGCGATTTAGATTTGCTGTAGAAGGTTTCCGGGATAGATTTCGGAAAGGAAAGCCAGCTGATGGTGAGACGGCTACGCAGTATGCCGCCCGACTTTGCCATTATTTGGACAGATTGATTGAACTTTCAGGGACAGCGCAGGAGTACGATGAACTTAGAGAGCTCCTAATTAGAGAACAATTTCTTACTAGTTGCCACCCAAGCCTGTCGCTGTACTTGAAAGAGAGGAAGGCTGAGTCACTTGAAGGAATGCTTGAATTGGCTGATCGATTCTTGGAAGCGCAAGGTGGAACTAATTTGGCCAAGGTCAAGAAGGAGTGTCCCGATGATTCGAAGAAATTGGCTCCCGAAGAAAAGAAGCGTGCACCAGAGAGCATTCCGCGATGTTTTCTGTGCAACCGAGTGGGTCATCGCGCGAAAAACTGTCGAACGATCTTTACGAGCCCTACGGCAGTAAAATGTTTCAAGTGTGGTCAGACTGGCCCCAAAGCAGACGCTTGTCGGAACGGAGTGAGTCAAACTCACCAGGTATCCTGTGTGCAAGTGGCACCGAAATCTGATAATAATGCCGTCACCGATGGATTCGTAGAGTTGAAAAATGGGGAGAAAATTCATATTGTGGGTGCTGTAATGTCAAAACAGCCAACCGGTGTTACGAAGGGAATGCCAACGCTGCCTGGAAAAGTTGCGGGCAAGAAGATTACGGTGTTAAGAGACACCGGTAGCTCCACGGTTATCGTGCGGAGAAATTTGGCACGGGAAAGTGAGTTGACAGGCAGAACTAAATTAGTTTGCCTAATTGACCGTACGGTTCGGATGCTTCCCGAAGCAGAAATTGAGGTTGAAACCCCGTACTTCAGCGGGAAGGTTACTGCTTTATGCATGACGTCCCCCTTTTACGACCTTGTCATCGGAAACATCGACGGGGCGCGGGGACCGAATGATCCGGAATGTTTGGGAGAAGACCCTAAGATAGAGCCTTCGCCAACCCAACGACCGCGAGATACAGTGGAGGAGCAGCCCGTGACGGATCTCCGTAGAGCCCAAGGTGAAGCCGCGGCGCAAGAGACAGCGAATGAGAAGATGATCGTGTTGAATGAGTTCACGGACCGAGCAACTGGACTTACGTCGGCACGACCTCAACCGACCGACAGTGTAAAGGAGACGGAGTTGGCCAGCCAGGTCCAATGTCGTGACATGAACAAGCGGGTGACAGGATCGGTTGAGCGTTATCACCTTTAACAGTGTCAGAAGTGACAACGATGGCTGAGACGCCGCCTCAGACCCCGTCGTTGGAAAAGGCTCGCCGAAAAAGAACAAGGAAAAACCAGAAGAGATCGAGCGAGCACCGCAAGAAAGGACGCAAGCGCAGCTCAAAATACACAGGATAGGTGCTGAGGTGGGATCGAATTGTGTTTGGCAGGGCTGAGTGTCATATGTTGTCTTAACGTTGTGTTATCCTGTGTCACAAGTATCGAAGTGTTTGTGCTGTGATGTACAGTGTTGTATAATTGTTGTAAAGACAGAACCTTGTACGTTTGTATTGTTTGGAATGTGTGATGAAGCGTTGTACTCATGTACCTGCGGTTATATTTCATGTGTGTGAGATTGAATTGTAATGTCCAATCGTATTGAGTGATATATTGTGAATGTGACGTGTCATGAGCAACGGACTATGTTACAGTCTTTGAGAGTGTGGGGACTGTTCGCGCTCGTTTGTGTGGTTTTGAATATTATGAGATAATATTCTTAAAGTGGGGGGCAGGGTCACAGAACGAGCGCTAAAAATGGGCGCTCCGCCAAATTGTCGCGACGAAACGCCGGAGTGACGCCGCGAGGTGAAAAGAAAAAGAAAACAAACATCTAAAGGCTCCCCGGGCGCGCGCTCTCCCCTCGGAAGCGTGGCTTCGCCGACGAACCTCCTCACCCCACAACGGCGGCCGAGCAAGCACTGGATTTTTCTAGAACGAAAGAGGCGTTGTCACGCCGGGTTGACTCATCGGTCGGGGACGGCCCTCGTACAGTCTCGCGCCTCTCCCCAGCCTTCGCTGCGCATCGTGCCGACGAAATGACGAGAACCTTCTGGAATGTCACGCGGAAGGTATTAAACCGAGCAGTGGAGATGAGAGATGAGGAGAAGACGGAAGTTAGCGCCAGAGCGCGAAGGGATCCCGCCGTGTAGTCGGCGAAGGTTTTGTCCGTAGCGACAAAGCAGGAGATGAAGAGGATTTCCACCCGAGGGGTGAAGGCTCGAGCTACAGGCAAGAGCGTGTGTTTACCGCTATCGAGCGAAGACGCGTAGCAACAGCTGCGTGTGTGAAGCCGACGTGTTCAGGCGAAGAAGTTTGAAGCTTGGAGAGTGGCCTATTGAAGACTGGAGGTTTCCTGGAAGAGAAACTTCCGCGAGGTTTCCTGGAAGAGAAACTTCGAGGGCTGTGGAACGACAACAACGCTGGACTTTGAGTGAGTGATTCTCGGAAGAGTATCATCCAGACATTTCTTCCAAGAACTTTGGACTGAATAGGTTTTCTATCTCTTTAGTCTTTAAGTATCTTGGTTGTTTAATGCATGCGACTGCACTGTAGTGCGTATTGTTGTCTGTGTCCGTTGTTTCAGGTGTGGCTGATTGTACTGTGTAGTATGTTGTTTGTTGGGTGACATATTGTACTCAGCTATTGTGGAGTGTGCATACTTGTGTGTGTTGTTTCTGATCTGCCATTATTGAGAATATAGTTTTGCTTGTTTATCAACTCTCGGCTCTGACTTGTTCTTTGGGCCACAGCCGGCGTCCGCTGGCGCGCCAAAAAGGACCACTTCTAAATTGTCCACGCTTTCGTGGTGCGGTTCGGGGGGCCGATACTTCGGCCCTTGGAATTAGCCCGGCGATAGCCTCCCTAATTAACGGGACCTGTGTGACAATATCATCATACTCAATAATAACATGATAATTCGAGTCATTAGTCTCAATTACATTTCTAATGTTCACATTTATACTTTGTAGATTTTTTTGTACAAACATTATCTGAGGTGTGTGAAACCGTGGCCAATGAGCAAGAAAGAAGGCGTCTGGGTTTGCGATAAAAGCATATTGAGATCTTCTTGCCAGTAAGCTATAAAATTTTAAAAATGCTTGTACAGTCAAAATTCCAAATCGACAAAGTAGTGTAGGCAGGCGCGCTTCCTGGTACAGTACGTTGATAGCCACAAATCTAGGGAGTCCCAGACACATTCGCAGGGCTTCTCGCTCCAAGACAACTAGAGGTTTCGTTTTATAAGCAGGGTCACCCGAGAATAATATGCAGCCGAATTCCATGATGGGGCGCATGTACATCTTGTACAACGTTATCAAGGTGTGCCTCCGTAATCCATATTTCCGGTTACTTAGCTTGTGTAGTAAGCCTGAAGCCCGCCGTGCTTTGGTAGTTATATACTCTATGTGTGGACTCCAGTTAAGTTTGTCATTATAAATGATTCCCAAATATTTTATAGAGTCTACTTGCTGGATGGGTTCCTGTTTATAGAGAATTGAAATTGAAATTGGTTCTGCTAGTGGAAACGCCATAAGGGCGCTTTTGTTGACATTTAACGATAACGAAATCGACTGCAACCAAATTTCTAACATGTTAATATATCTTTGTAATTTAAGTTGTAGTGAGTAAATACCACAGTCAGCAGCAAAGAGTGCGATGTCATCAGCATAAATGTAGACAGTAACTTCTTGATCTGTTGGAATTGTGCTCATTAAAGCATTAAATAATATTGGAGATAAGACTGCTCCTTGGGGAACTCCGCGCGTTTGTTTAAATCTAGATGAGGAACATCCATCCTTGACGCAGTAGAATTCTCTTCATTTTAGGAATTCTGCCACCCACTCAATAAAATATTGTGGGAAGTTCAATCTCTCTAGCGTATTTAACAATATGAAGTGCTCCACACTGTCATACGCCTTGGCTATGTCCAGCGTTACTAAAGCAGCGTATTGCCTTCTTTTACGCGCGAGCTGTATTCGGCTCTCTAAATCAGCATGGGCACACCAAATTGAGAAATCACTACGAAAGCCGATTTGGTTCGGTTTTATTACTAAATTGTCTGCCATCCAGATACTTACTCGGCTATGTAGGACCCTCTCTACTAGTTTGACCATGTTAGATGTTATAGAGATTGGTCTGATATTATCGACTGTTAATCCTCCACCCGGATTTTTTAGTATAGGAATAACCTTTGCTATCCTCCAATCCTGCGGCACCCATGAGTTTTTCAAGGAGTAGTTAATAACATTGGCGACGTCTCGAGGCGATAAATTGAACAGAATTTTAATCATGGGTACTGTGATTCCATCTGGGCCAGGAGATGCACAGGGTAAATGTTTAATCACGTTGGATACTTCAGTCTGTGTCACTTCTTCAAAGTCAGACTTTGTCGTAGACTTGTGCCAGTTGTTTGGCACTACTGAAGTGAATCTGCTTTCTAGACCTTTACCGATTGCCTCTAAGGTAGTGGTCATTTCTTGTGCCGACAGATTATCACAAGCTACATTAACTGGTGATGGCAAGATTTTCCGAGCTCCCATATATCGGAACAGTGCTTTCATATGTTTAGGCTTCGACAGGTATTCATAATGTCTTCTGTCATAATCTTGTTTAGCTTGAGCTACCGTTCTTTTAAAGCCCGCAGCAATGAATTTATAATCGGCCCAGTTTTCTGGGGATTGATTATGTAAGAGCTGCTTCTAAGCTGCCTGACGTCGTTGGTGCTCTCTTGTACATTCATCATTCCACCAACGGCTATATACTTTTTTTGTGGATTCAACAGTAAATTCGGCTCTTTTGTAGGATCTTTTAATGACTGCGTTTATTTTCTGTGCTTTTTTATCATCGCTCTCTTCCGAGTGAAAAGCCAGTGCTGACTTCAGGTCATTCCTAAATTTAGTGTAATTTACAAATACTCTTACATTTGAACAAGATGGAATTATCGGACAAAAAATTTCAAAACTTATCGGTAAGTGATCACTGTTGGTGCCACAGTCCAGCGCTTTCCAAGAAGAAGTAGTAATGGCTGAACTGACAAAACTTAAATCTAAGGCCGACCTGTAGTGAGTACGAATAAATGTGGGGGTTCTGACGTTGAGGCACGTCAGGTCATTAGCCATTGTCCACTCCCACAAGCGTTTCCCACTAAGATCAGTTCTAAAACCCCAACTCGTGTGGTGGAAATTAAAGTCTCCAACCAAAACTTTGTCTTTGCACCACGATTTTGTAGCTAGATCCAAACTTCGTGTGTCTTGAACTCCATCCGGAAAATACATATTAACTAAAGTGAAAGGAGTGCAGTTGGGCAGTGTAATGTCTACTGCCAAAATTTCGCATTCTGGCGACATATGTTTGTATGAGCATTTGACTTTCATACTAATTCTATTATTAATAAAGAGAGCTAGACCCCCATCTCTCGATGGACGGTCTAATCGAAAGGATTGGAAGTTATTGAAATGGAACAAATTATGTACAGATAGCCATGTCTCTTGTAATGCTATAATATCAGGAGCGAATTTAGAAGTAAAGTATACCAAATCCGTAGATGCAGAATGGATTGATCGGCAATTCCAATGGAGAATTTTAAGCGACCCTATGGTTTCGAAAGAGCTGCTTCCGCTATAGCTTTCTCTAGAATGCTTTCTTTCAAGAAATCCCTCTTTGAAAGGCTCTCCTTTTCTTTCAGATACTTTTTGTTCTTTGTTTGTTTCGGTGAGTTAGTTTTCCTTGACACAGGGGATCTAGATCTCTTCAGAAACCTAGGGTCCAAATCCATGTCATCCGAATCTATTGTATATGCAGCTTTGTCCTCCCTTACACTCTGTATATCTACTGCAGAGGGTGCTGTAGACGGAGAATACGAGGGTGCGGTTTCAAATTCCTCATTTTGGCTGTGGACGCCTATTGCAGAGGCTCCTGCGGGCGGGTAATACGATGGCGCAGTTTCAGACTCACCGCCAGCTATTGGTCGTGAACTCTCAACATGTTGGGATACTAAGCCTGACTCTCCCGTTGTACCAAATATTCGAGTCATCTGGTTAGCCAAAATTTGAGATAGAGAATCGCAAAGGTTAGAAGTCAGTCGTTCCATGGCTTTTTCTAGAGTCTTTTCTATGGCCTCCGCTATATTCAGGGAAATCGACCCATTTATTCCCGAAAGATGTCGTGCTGCAACACTGGCATACCCCTGAGTTCTAGTCTGTATTTCCGCTAGGGCTTCTCGTCGAGAACAGCGCCTACGCCCTATAATTTCAAGAATTTGCATTTCTCGAGCCTTTGCTGAACAATCAGGATTATCTGAACAGTGTTGTTCGTTGCAGAGACAACATTTCTCTTCTTTAGCTTTGCAGTAATTTGTTTCATGGTTGTCACCACACACTCGGCATCTGAGTTCTGACCTGCATCCTTTAATAGTGTGACCGTATCGCCAGCACTTCGTACACTGGAGTCGTCGCGGTGATAGCGGTTCCACTCTGTATATTAGTGGCCATGCCTTGATTTCGCTTGGGAGATTCGCTCCAGCAAAGGTTACAATTACCGACTCAGTCGGCGTCTTCTGCTTCTCTACTAGTCGTGCACACCTATAAACGGAAATAGCACCAGTCGCGGCAAACATCTCTAATACCTCAGACGGGGTCAAGTTAACATCGACACCGCGAACAATACCTTTCACACATGCCAGATGCGGGAGAATAAAGGCGCTCAACGGATTGGTCGCGAAATTCGAGCACTTCAATAGGTCTTGGACACAGAGCTGATCAGATGAAAAACATAGAATACCACCTCTGCCGAACTGGCGGACCTCTGTGATAATGTGGAAGTGAGACGTCGCAGCTCTAAGCTCCGCCTGAATCACTTTCGGATTCTTCATCGTAATGAAGCCGTCATTGCTAGGGACGAGGGCCACAGGAACTGCGGGAATGCCGTTGCGTAGAAACTGATCCACTGGTATTTCTTGTGGCGGAAGTGAAGCAGACCAGAGGCAAGCCCCTGGTCCAGGTGAAGAAAACTGCATCTAAGTGAACTTTCTAGCGCTAAAAGCGCTTACTTAGCTGTAAAAGCACTATAGAAACACCTAATGAAGACAAAAAAACCACAGCCACTACACAAACTTAGGCCAAAACCCTAGAGCAAGCACGACCAGCTACTTGCGTGTTCGAGGGTTCAGCTTCGTCCGTTGGCTGTTCTTCTTCTGGCCTGTTCTTCCGTTCTTCTGTTCATGCACACACCTTCGTCGTCTTCGGTTCTTTCCCACTTTTGAGCTACACTTTCAGTTTGTGTTTCGATCTTACCACAGTCGTCATATCAGTACTTGGGCGTTATCATTTCTTTCAATTTAACATGAAATGTCCATATTAAGGTCATCGTGAACAACTCTGATTTTACATTGGGATACATACGTCATAATTTTAGCAAATCTCCACCCTCCATCAGCGTGCTTCTTTGTAAAACTGTTGTCAGCTCGAAATTATAATAAACTGCTGCAATCTGGAACCCTCACCATAAAAACTTAATTGGATCTCTTGAACTAATTCAAAATCATGCTGCATGTTTTGTTTTCTGTGATTATAACCATACATCAAGCTTAACAGCAACGAAGCACCATTTGTCACTGCCAGCTTTATCACTACGTTGCAGATATTTTCTTCTTTGTCTTTTTAAAAAGATCTACCATCATCCATCACTACGTATTGAGCTCATTACGCCTCCCACTTATCATTCATCTCAGATTGATCACAAACACAAGGTTAAAGGTAATTCTTGCAACACTAACACAATTTCTCGCTCTTTCATACCAGTTACATCTAACAAACTCGCCCAGCATGGCTACATGGCTGCTGCGGCGAGAACACGAGAAGTACTGTAAAAGGCATCGCATTGGCTTCCTTAAAAGCGCTTCCAGAGCAAATGGGCTACTGTCAACTTCTTGTCAACAAGATTTTAGCCTGCTTACTCGATGCTGCTGCCAGTAACTCACTTGCCAGTGCCAGCTGGGGCTACTGACTGCCATTTATTCATTGAACAAGAGGCCAGCACTCTGTCTCCACGGTGGTTAGGAGCGTGGTGAAGTTCGTTTTCCACAGAAAGGAAGTACGCCGTGGTTGAAAGCTGTAAGCCGGCATGTCGCTTACCACGTTCACATGAATGTGATAACAGGTGCATCGCATCCATGCCAATGGCGTTATGTGCTAGGAAAGCGCATTGGTGTGGATTTCGCTAGGCAGCTGTGGATTTTTGAGGCTCACAGGCTACATTTCACGAGAAGAACACCGGTGACCAATCATGTCAACTTGTGCTGACTCGCTAAACTGGATAAAGAGGGGGCGCGAAAAGTGTTGCAATTCAGGGAAACGAAGCGTTGAGCGGGGGCTTTTGTTTTCTTCCTTTCAACGACAATGCTCTGTCTCTCTCTGCTTCTAAGGAAACTCTCTCTCACTTGTTCATGTCTTCTGTGGCGCACCACTTTCACGCTGCAAACCACTCACGTAGGTGGCCTGGCCAGCTAATCTCCGTGACAAACAGCGGCAGAATGCGAGGTTTGGTGACGAGCTCCATCGCGAATTTTATATCACAAGCGAACCACACAACGTTACTTCCTTTCATACACATGTGTAAATGATGCCACCTGCCACTGTCCTTTACTCCTATCTCATTTACTGATGGCCACTATTCAGTCATAGTCTGATTGATCTAGGCAGCAATCATTGTATCAAACTGGATTTCCTTTTTTCTATTTAGCCAGTTACTTCAACCACCCTCTATCCCACAGCACACCATGAAACTTGCGATCTATTCACCAAAGTACTATTCCTCTTCTGATAGAATTGAGGCCAATATATTGTAACAAGAATGCTATAATTATGAAATAATTACCAGGTATTGCCATATGTTATTTTTAGGCCATAAAAAGCTATACTCTCTTTCTATTCCCAAGAAAGGATTGCTCAGACTACGAACTTTCTGGAAGCATTCGTCTTCCCCACCAATGCAATTAGACTGTGTCCCCATATAACACAGTACCTGTGCTTGCTCTCCGTTTACGTGAATTTGACAGAACGCAGCCGTAGCGCTCACCTTTCCTAGTGCATCAAAAGTAATGCGATGCGCCGTCGTATACATTGAGTGCGTGAACTCCACCTAAAGGTCCTCGCTACTCTGTCGCAGCAGTTGTTATGTAGCATCAGGAGGGTGCACATGGAAGTCAGCAGAATTGACTAAATAAACAAAAAAATTTCTTGAGCCAGACAGCGGTCATCATAACGAATTCACCGTCAATTTTATTGATTTGTGTGTAGTTTTTCAACTTAGCAGCCATTCATACCTACCACTCCCTACCACACCACTAACGATAACTGTCTCTCAACAAAGACACCTCAACTAGTACACACACGAGGAAAGGGGATGAAAAAGAAACAAAGCGGAGAAATGACGAAATGGGGGGATGGGGGAGAGGGAGACTGCCCTGCCCTTCATCTGCCACCCGAACTTGTGCTGACTCGCTAAACTGAATAAAGAGGGGGCGCAAAAAGTGTTGCAATTCAGTAAAAGGAGGCGTTGAGCGGGAGCGGAGACAGTTATCGTGAATGGTGTGGTAGGTAGTCGTAAGTATGAATGGCTGCTAAGTTGAAAAGCTATACGCAAATTGATAAGATTGACAGAGAATTCGTTATGATGACCGCTGTCTGGCTCAAAAAATTTTTTCGTTTATTTAGTCAATTATGCTGACTTCCATGTGAAGTCCTAGGCAAGACATTATGACAACTGGACGGTAAATATTAAACTAAATGAGGCAGGAGTAAGCAACCACGGGGATTATTTGCACATGTAAAACGAAGGATGTCTCATGGTTCGATTTCAATGTGACTTCCGGGAGAGAGTTTGTCAGGAAGTCGCGCATTCTGGTACTGAGTGTCATGGAGAGCAGCTGGCCAGTGAGGCAGGACTGGTCGACAGCCTGCTAACGAAAAGTAAGCTTGAGCGGTTTGCAGCGCCATTGTTCCTCACATGAAAAGCATCACGCCGCAGGTGATGCGGACAAGTGAGCATGGATTTTAGAGGAAGACAGAGGTGTTATTGAAGAGGATAAAAAAAATCTCCTGCCTAATGCCTAAATTCTCTGAACTGTGACAGCACGCTTTCCCCCTCCTATTTAGTGTGGCATGCCACAAAAGTTTGGGAGTTTGACCTCTGAAGCATTGTCTTATTATTCATGACTTAGTGGTTGTGCCTGGCGTCGTTTTCGGCACATTGGCAATATGGCTACAGTGGAACAACCACTTTCAGTAATAGTCGCTTGCCACATTATTGTGCTTGAGAACATGAGCAGATCATTCTTATTCAGTTCAGCAGTTCAATCTTTATCTCAATTTTAAATAAATTTTTTTGTGTCAAATATTATTTAAATATTCGATACCTCGTTCAACCCACTAGAGAGTTGCTTTTTTTTTGTTGTGGCATATTTGGGTGTTTTCGATACGTGCCTCCTTGAACTTGTTGATATAAAGAGTGGGTAGTTTTGAGGACCCAAACTACAAGACTCGAGGTGCGTGCGCATGGCTTAAGGAATTCTTTGAATTCCAGAGAGAGCATGAACGTGTTCTGCTCCAAGGGACATAGATAGAAATCTTTCGGAAAATGACCACTAAGTACTTTATGGAAAGTGTAAAGCAATGTTTAATCTCACACTTCAATAAAATGTGTGATATTTCCGCGAGCTCGCCCAGCCACTATGCATCAGGTTCATTTCGAGAGTCGTGAAATCTGGCAGTAAGTTGCCGATCTGGCAACTAAGTAAGTTGCATGCGCAAGCAAACCTCCAATTGTTGTCAACGTTACACAACACGTCCGCTTAAGTCAAAATAGATGCGCTAGCCTCTGCAACATCGTCCATATTTCCTCATCCGAAGTTTCTGCTTAGTCCAGATGCACAGCTTCGATGATGTCATCTACTGACACACTACTGCACAATGCAACATCGTTATCAGCACCAGCGCAGGCCGCGAAAATTAGTGGCAGCTGAAGGCTACCAAACTCTGCTACATCGTCTACAGGCACTGCAGCTTCATTGGTAGAACAAGCAACACTTCTCTCGAAGTTGCATTGCCTGGATGACTTAGCGATGGTGTCTTACGTGACCATGTCTGATTCAATGTAGTGCATTGCACCAAACTCAGAGAGCTTCTTGTCCAACTGGTTGCATTCCATGCCCACCAGGCAATCATCATCATCAGCCTGACTACGTCCACTGCAGGACAAAGGCTTTTCCCATGTTCCGCCAGTTAACCCGGTCCTGTGCTTGCTGCTGCCAATTTATACCCGCAAACTTCATAATCTCATCTGCCCACCGAACCTTCTGTCTCCCCCTAACCCGCTTGTCTTCTCTAGGAATTCAGTTAGTTACACTTAATGACCAGCGGTTATCCTGTCTATGCGCTACATGCCCGGCCCATGTCCATTTCTTTTTCTTGATTTCAGCTATGATATTCTTAACTCCCGTTTGTTCCCTAATCCACTCTGCTCTCTTCTTGTCTCTTAAGGTTACACCTACCATTTTTCTTTCCATTGCTCGCTGCGCCGTCCTCAATTTAAGCTGAACCCTCTTTGTAAGTCTCCAGGTTTCTGCTCCGTAGCTAATTACCGGCAAGATACAGCTGTTATATACCTTCCTCTTGAGGGATAGTGGCAATCTACCTGTCATAGTTTGAGAGTGCTTGCCAAATGTGCTCCACCCCATTCTTATTCTTCTAGTTACTTCAATCTCGTGGTTCGGCTCCGCGGTTATTACCTGTCCTAAGTAGACATAGTCTTTTACAACTTGAAGTGCACTATTACCTATCTCGAAGCACTGCTCTTTTCCGAGATTGTTGTACATTACTTTCGTTTTCTGCAGGTTAATTTTAAGTCCCACCTTTCTGCTCTCCTTGTCTAACTCCGTAATTATGAGTTGCAATTCGTCCCCTGAGTTACTCAGGAATGAAATGTCATCGGCGAAGCGCAGGTTACTAAGGTACTTTCCATTAACTCTTATCCTTAACTGTTCCCATACTAGGCTTCTGAAAACCTCCTGTAAGCACGCGGTAAATAGCATTGGGGCGACTGTGTCCCCCTGCCTTACACCCTTCTTGATTGGTATTCTGTTGCTTTCTTTATGAAGCACTATGATAGCAGTTGACCCCCTGTAGATTTCTTCCAGGATGTTTTTATATACTTCATCGACGCCCTGATTCCGCAGTGTCTGTATGACGGCTGATATTTCGACTGAATCAAACGTCTTATCGTAATCTATGAAGCTTATGTATAGTGGTTGGTGACATCATCTTAATACATAAGAAAGGAGATGACAAGGACTTCAAGAATTACGGGCCGATTAGCATGCTCTCTGTAGTATACAAGCTATATACAAAGGTAATTGCTTACAGAGTAAAGAAAACATTAGAATTCAATCAACCAAAGGAACCAGCAGGATTTCGAACAGGCTACTCAAGAATCGACCACATTCATACTATCAATCAGGTAATAGAGAAATGCTCAGAACCAGCCAATGCCTCGGCATTTAATTTTAGTACTTTCGTTTCACGCACTCAGTAATGCTGGCATTAAGTGACTACAGCTCGCTAGTGCGATTTAGGGGCAGAAAGGCAACTTGCACATTTCTCAAATGAGGTGCATCTGATGAATGGCATGGCTCATTCTCAAGTAGATGCATAATTTGCCATTTCGTAATATCAATATTTTACTTCAGCTGCTGTAGATATGCAGCGAATGTATCGTAGCAGCCATAATTCATGTTTTCCAGTCAAACTTGTACATGCACGCAGCATTTTCATCTTTTTGAGGCAGCCTGGCTTCTCATTTTTACTGTTAACCTCCCTGCCTTTCGTCGTGTTTTCACACTCACTTTCGATCACAAAGACAGGAAGCTATTCTGAGCCGTGTTTATTAGCACAAATCAGTATGGTAGGACACCATTTGCTTTGCTTAACCCTGCGACAGCTCTTTTTTTTAATGGTAAAGCATGTTCTGGCTGCATATTGTCACAGGGTCATGACGCTGACAAAGGCAGAGACTGCTTGTTCAAAATAAAACTGTTTATTTGGCCGAACTTGTGGCTGGTAAATGGAAAATCATATTACAAGAACACACTGGCACTGATAGCGGCGAACAAAGCATCGGTCATTGATCGGCTGATTATCATTGGGACGCCCAGTCTTTCATAGATCATTCAAGGAATTTTCCAGGCTTATCAATGGTGGTTCCGTAAGCTCTGGAATAATCTTGAGTGTTTGCATCTTGTGTGCAATTTGAAACAAATTATCTACAAAAAATGTGAAGGTTCTTGAACACAGGTGCGATCTGCGCCGAGTATTGCTGACAGAAATTGTGGGTTTAAATCGAGCACATGAGAATAACGATCGCGGCAATGCCACCCTCCGAAAATGCATCATTCTGATGTTTAAAAGATAATACAAGAAAAAAAAGCCATGGAAAAAATAAAAATGCAAGAAAGTACCTTAAACAAACACAAACAAGAAAGTTCAATAATAATGTGAGAAGCACAGCTCCTAGGTTCTCTAAAGCCCAAGAAGCAGCCTGAGGCGCGCAACGTGCACGACTTCAGGCCGCGCACGGTGCCGTTGTGAGTTCGTATTGCCGTCCAGGATAACTTCGTAATTTAGAGAGCTTAAATGTCGAGGCACCTGTATTGCCTGAAGTATCGTCGAAGAAGTTTTTCACTGAGTCCACGTTGTTGCTTCAGTGTCCAGACCGATACATGATCGCCTGGCTGGTATTCTATGAATCATTGTCAAAAACTGTAGCGATCGCTGTCAGTGTTTTGCTGGCACTGGACACGCAGATAAAAGAGTTGTCGAACTTCTTTGGCATGCATAAAGTAAACAATGACATATCGACGTTTTCATCGTCAGTGACACATGGTAACATGGCGTCGAGTGTCGTTGTCGGACTCTGTCCGTAGAGCAACTTGTATGGCATCATCTGAACTGTTTGTTGTATGGCTATGTTGTATGAGAAGGTCACATGCACAAAAATGGCATTCCATGTCTTATGTTTAAGGTCGATCATACAGTAGGTAATCTGGCGCTAGTGTCTACGTGGGCTCTTTAAATGGTGCTTATACCTCCATGGGAACTATGAGAAGTACAGGCTTCGGACCTTCTTTGGATGGCTCACGTCCTTGAGATTTGCTACGCTTATTTGCCGAGTGTGAAACAAAGTGATTAGAGAGTACGTTCAATTGAAACTTGCTTCATTCTTTGTGTGTAAATTTTATTGCAAAAAGTTTTTGTGGCCATGAAGTAAGTGAAACCTGGACAAATTTAACCACAAGGGTGTGCATTTCTCACCATTACATTTCATGTTTGGCATCAAGATATAACGAATTACTTTTTGCAACACATGAAAACAAAAACTTTTGTTTTGCCCTCGAAAGTGTACATTATTTATGGAAATAATAGTACAATATTAGGTGAGAAACAGTAAATGTATTTGCTGCAATGCCAGGTCTGTCCAAGTGGTCTGCCCCCAACGCATCTCTCGTTTTGTTGTGATTTAGAGTCAGAGGAGCGCGACGGGGAGTTCACTTAACTGCGCCGTCGTATTTCTGTCAATATAAACGAGTTTTGGAAAGAAATGATTATGAAATCATTTGAACTCCACGCAATAATCTGTGCAGGCATGGGATGCTACATCTATGGGCAACGGTCAAATGCTACTTCTAAAACTACAACATCGCAGCAAATCTCAGACCTAATGGTCTTCAGCCTTTTTGAACAACTAAGGCACTGCTTCAGTGCTTTGCATTGCACCCAACTACCCAGGCTGCACGTAGAACGAAATTGGAACTCCAGAAAAATATCCATAGACAGTTCGCTAGCTACGCTATCCAGTTCAAAGTCTGTACTTCCCATCATTCCTGTGGGGTACAACGATCGCAGCACCAGATTCTTCTCTAGGTATTATTGTATGAAACTCTATAATGTCGACGTACATAACCAGCATGTCGGCGATGGTATTGTTTCGGCGCTCGGTGAGGCCATTGGTTTGGGGGGGTAGAAGTGGTCTGGCGGTGGCATGTGGGGCTGTATCTCACTATAGCCTGAGTTAACTCCGCGGTGAAGGCTGTACCTCTGTCAGTGATGAGCACCTCAGGGGCGCAATGACACAGGACAGCATCGTCAACAAAGAACTTCACTACCTCAGCGGCACTGACTCTAGGTAGGGGCCCCTTTTCTGTGTAGCGGGTGAGGTACATAGTCGGTGGTGACAACGATTCATTTATTTCTGCAAGACGACGTGGTAAATGGACCCAGTAGGTCCGTACCGATTTGCTAGAACGGTTGGTGTAGAGGATTGATAGGCTGAAGGAAGCTTGCTGGCCTTGTAGGCGGTGTATTTCATCGCGGACAGCCTTGGCATGTCCTGACATAACGAGTGATGTCGGCGGCAAGTCGAGGCCAGTAACACTTTTCCTGTATTCTTGCAAGTGTATGGGAAACATTCAGCTGTCGGGTCAGTTGTGTAGGCCAGAAGTTCTGGTCTCGCTGCTGAAGAAACCATGCGAAGGTGTTTGGCTTCATGGGGAGAGAATTTCTTCTTTGACTGAATTCGGTTTTGCAGGAAGAACGCTCCCTACTCCATGTACCGTGTGCCCTCCTCAAGCCATGAACCTCAGCCCAAATCGTGACAAAGACGCCGACTCCATCACGGACATTCGAGCCAGCCGCTGACTGAAAGGACTACCCAGAAGTTCTACCAGAATGTCACAGGGCTATGACGCTGATGAAGGCAGAGGCAGCTCGTCCAAAATGAAACTGTTTATTTGGCCGAACTTGTGGCCGATAAACTGGAAGTCAGATTATAGCAACACACTGGCACTGATATCGGCAAAGAGAGCATAAGCTGTTGATCAACTGATCATCGTTGGGACGCGCTGTCTTTCCAAGCTTATGATTGGTGGTCACAGAAGCCCTGGAATAGTTTAGAGTGTTCACGTCTTGTGTGCAATCTTAACAGAACTGATCTACAACAATTGAGAAGGTTCTCAAACAGAGGCGAGATTGCTGAGTATTGCTTACAGAATTTGTGGCTTAAAACCGAGCACATCAAAACAACAGTCGTGGCAATATCATATATTACTCCAGTTTTTTGCGTGTTAGATATATTAGATGGCTTGTGGCGCTGTGTCAATTTCACGAGCACTGCAGTCCACTGCTAAGCAGTAGAGGAGCTGACAGACACACTTTCTACAGCAGTCATCAGAGTGTTTAAAGTCATCAGTGTCGCAATGCAATGCAGTCGTCTCCGTCTTCTTCACAATTGCATTGGCCGCAGCAATTGCTGAACTGTATGCCTGATGCAACCACTCAACAAAGGCTTCTCCTTAGCACCATATTTGCATCTTTCATGGCCTTCCTGTTCAGGCCGAACTTCCTCACATCCAGTAGGATGCTCTCCTTCTTTGCCAGGATTGGTTTCAGCGACGACTCGATAATCTTGAGATTGCAACATTGTTGTTGCTTCGCTCCAGTTCTACCTCTTATATTATATGAAGCTTTCGCGTGAGCGTGAGTGGTTTTCAGTTCTGTGACATTGTGCCACACAGCAGTCGCAACCAAAAATTCGAAAATTTTGCCGCACACCAATATGGGAATATAGATAATTTTGCACGTGGAAACAGAAGCTGCTGTGCGCAAGCTTCCATAGAGACATAGAGGTGATGGAATGACAGTAGGCCTGCTGGATTTTCGGGCAGTGCGTGAGTCTTCACAAGCCTCAAATAATTGCACGTGGCAAAGTATGCTTAAAACAGTGCTCCAGCCCGCTGGTATCTAGACAGCAGCCAGTTCTGGTTCCTGTGGCTGTCGTACCATTAACATAAGTCACACATCCAGTGCAATGATACAATGCCAGTGTAATTATGTCAACAATCGTCTCTCAACACGTCCAGTGCAATGATGTGAATTGTCACCCGCCATAAAGTGAGCTTGAAATTATTTGCCATTTTATCTGCTCACAATGGTCATTCGAAAACTACCCTGCCAGAAGAACAAACAAAACAAGAATGACCACACTGGAAGTGCACAGCGTGGTGAGCCATGCAATGCGACAAAGACAAATGCATTCTGGCTGGCTCTGGCTAGCTATGGCACCCTGCGAGCTAAAGAATTGAAGAGGCCCTGTGTTGGCGGTGCGGAAAAACTAGGTTCCTCGATTTAAGGCTTTTTTTTCTAAGTCCAGGGAGTTATCGTACTAGGAGAGGCTGGCGTAAAATTTAGTCGTAAAAAATGCTTTTAATACGTCATTGCTATCGAGGTCTTGCTTAGACCAAGCCAAGTCATTCTAAAGTATGTGGTTGTCTCTTGACAGAGGGATGTGTAATTAAAGTTTCCCATATTTTAATAATTATGAGTAGAGATATATTGTCAGAACATCATTATTCATAGTGTTCTTGAAATGTTGCTAGATAAAAATTTCATTGTGGTATTCCGATCTGCATTCTTAATTAAAACCTTTGACAGGGCTTAGAACGTTCCTAAATACCCTCTATTATTTCCTTTGAAACAGAAAGAACCTTGTAAGAAAGGCATGTTTTTTTTGCATTTCACTCATGCAGTTAGGATTTATGCTGCTGTAAATTAAAAAAAAACGCCGATTATTCAGTTGTAGCCTTTTCACGACAAACCACTACCACGGTTTCTGATGGCCAAGAATCTTGTTACGGACACCTCCAAATTATTTCTTTGAATGCGGCACCTGCTAAGCACTTTATTTTTCCTACACGATGGTGAAGAACAAAACGAAAGCTAGTACATAGAATGAATGTGAATTTCAAGGCCGTTGCTGCTGCATAAAATTGAAACTTGTATGTTGCAGTATCATTTCGAAGAACTGTAGTTGACTTAATCTAAGTGTCACAGGATGGCAATACCGGCAATTCTAGTTGTGGCTGCTACTCCTGGCTTAGCATGATGCGGTCTTCAGGTAACCCGAACATTTGTGAAAACAAAAGGAACAGTCGACCTAAAGTGACTGTTGTAAAAATGTTTGTTTACAGGCACATGCTACGTGAGTTTTAAAATACTTTTTTAACACATTTTATCATTATAAGTATTCAGTACGTACAAAACATAACCCTTTGAAAGATGGCCATTGCGCCATACTGGTTAAAATGAACATAAATCATGTGTCTCTGCATAGTTGTCAGTGCTGAAAATGGCTGACTTGCAGTGATGCAGACAGCCCGGAATCTGATCGCACCAGTAGATTAGAATATGAAATATTCACTTTGACTCTTTCATTGCATTGCAGGCATAGTTAGGTCATATAATAAGCCAGGGTGAAATTGAAACGACATGTAATATTTGGATGCATTATTGTAACATACATTATTGGGCTTTTTTAATGTCATTATGCTGTGCTTGGACTGCCATTGAAAGTACTACTTATACAGTTTTTAGAGATTAAGAATCGTTAGGGTTTAACACCTCAAAATTTTTAGAAATTAACAAGAAAAAAGTTACCATAACTTTATTGTGTATAGATTCAGATCCATGAAGCCTTTCTTGTTATGGCAGTGCAGTGTCTTCAAATTCTGCCAAAGTGAATGACGCACACTTGTAGCACTTTTTAGGGTGTTTTTATTTCTTGGTGAATATATGCACTTAGGGAAAAAAGTCTGTTGTGCCAGATTGTGCATTCGGGAGGAAAGCTCTAAAAAGATATTACGAAGTTGATTGTATTAAGTAGAGGAAGATGTTTTGCAACATGTGTTGGAAACGAATATTTAAGTTTCAGGGCTTAGCTTTGACTACTTTTACAGCGAAGCTGTTCTGGTCAACTCTACGCTGGTAGTAGTAGTAGTAGTAGCAGTAGCAGTAGTAGTAGTAGTAGTAGTAGTGGTAGTAAAATGTAGTGACGATGGTGATCATAATGACAATGACTTTTGGTGCAAAAGTGGGAAAGCAATTCACTCTAATTAATTATGCTGATTAGATAGCAACATCATTTCTCATAAACCAAGGCAATGTACCCTGGCACGTAAGAGGGTCATGTAGGTAACAGGGAATGCATACTTGGCAAGACTCCACCTGTACTAGCAGCTAATGCCATAGCCTGTAAAAAAAAAGCCGTTGCCTGGGCCCGCAAATCTGGGGATCTCACTCCGGCCAATCACGTCTAAGGACCTCTATTTGAAGTGCAGCGGTGGATTTATGACACCATGCAATCTCACTAGCCAGTCACACACACTTGAGTGCTTACAGCTTCGCTGTCTGATTATATTCTCAGCATTGTATTGACTCATTTTAAAAGTTCTTTAAAATAGGTAATTTTTCACAAAATATGCAATTCTGGGCCAAAAGCATATACTGCTGATAGCACACTTATTTTGCTTGTAAAAACGACATATTGTCTTTCCTGATCTTGCCACAAAGAACTGTTATGAATGTGTCAAAGTGCTTTGTCTTGTGTCCTGCAGATGTATCATACGATCAGCTGTCTTTGCAAGCCAAGTGCGATTGAATGCTCACTTACGGGGCCACACGCCCAGGCTCATTTGCACCCTTCTCATGCGGCCATTCAAGCACAACCGCAATCTGGCACGCCACATGGAGCTTCATGCCTAAGAGGCCGATTGACGGTCTATACCCACTTTACCAGGCCTAGTGGCACAGCAAAAACAACATTCCGAGTAGACTGCACTGCATAGACCCAGGCACATTGTACAAAATGAGGTTGGTGCATTAACAGGTTTTGATAAAGCAATATCAACAGTTAACTGTAGATAACTCGCTACCGTGACATTGCTTGCTTGTATGTGTGCCAATGAGGATATAGTAATGTGACCGTGAGTGTATGTGTGTACTCGCATTCCTACTTACATGTGTCACTGTGTGTCACTGTAGTACAGTGCGTGTCAAATGTTCATTGAGTCGGTGTGTAACTTTGCATATTAGTGTACATTTTTGCCGTGTGTTGGAAGTAGGCAGTACGTGATAACAACTTCTGTTTGCCACAAAAAAAGGAAGAGGCTTTAATTTTTTCTTGAAGGGTCATTTGCATGGAGTGCACGTCTGTATAAGAAGTGTATTTCTTATATTCTAAACAATGTTGTGCATGTGTGCATGTGTGCAGGTGCCTGTCGAAGGGTGGAGCATAGCTCAGAATTTTTGTTGAGTGAAGGTGAGGAGGGAGAAGATGGACGTCACTTGGCAGAAGGAACTTCCTGGTTCTGAATGTGATAGCTGTAGCTGACAGGCATGTCGGCCTGGTAAGGTCGAGATGCCCCACTAGGCCTCTTGGTCAGCGTTTTGCAGCATTTTCCATTGATTTTCTAGCTTCTCTAGTGGGGCCTCTTGTTTAACATTCCGCATCACTTTTTATTGATTTTCTAGTTCCTCTTTTAACTCTTGTTCCAGAATTTTTATTTTGGAGGAGGGGGATAACTATAGTTCATGTGTTTGTGTGTGCATCTGTATGTGTACATGTATAATATGCTAGCAAAACTGAAAAATTTGGGGGGGGGGGAGTTGTCAACCCCCCTGCCTCTTGGCTACGCCCCTGAAAGTATGTGACTTTAAAAGAACCATGAGTGTGCACATGTCTTTGTCGTTCACTTTTCTATACTTAAAGGGCCCCTCACCAGGCCCCATAACAAATTCTAGTTAGACGCTGGCAGTTGTGTGTCCGTAGAAGAGCAATGTGGCACAAGAATTTTTCTCAATCGGTTCATTACGAGCTAAGCACGTGCAAGAGCATTACTTTCATTTCCAGGGCAGGCGTATGGCGTATGCTGTGGGGACACCAATGTATGTGAATCACAGACACATTAGCCTCGCATCTTGTTGTAATTCACAGGAAAAAATTTAAAAGACGCACACACTCGCTTTGTGTGTCTCAGTATTTTTTTCAAGTTTTAATAATTCATTCAAGTAGCAAAGTATGCAAACTACACATCCCGTGTGAAATAAATTTTGCCGTGTCACGGGCTACTGTTGACGACGACAGAGCACAGTCGTCTACATAGAAAACCAACGTCACTTCACTTTCGTCTACTTATGGCGATTCCATCGTCTGCATCATTCCCTCAATCTCTGGACCCGCGCCCGTGAAAGAAACGTGAAAGAAAGGGCAAGCAGCGTTCATTCTGAGATTTGACCCATTTCTGTGGCACGTAGCGTTGCAAATTTTTGCAGACATAATCATGAACGCCCCATATATGCATTGCGCTCATTAGCTCAAAATTGTGTAACCAGGTGAGGGGCTCTTCAGGTGCATAGATTCATTACTGAGTAGTCTTTAGCTGATGATTCCTATGTCTAGTATTTATGTTATACTATACATGTATTGATGTAAATAAAGTGGTTATTATATTGTTACCTACTTGCTCTACCATGTCCTTCCGTGATGCAAACAGCTTTACGATTAGTGACAGTAGCACCGGTGCGTAGGTAGCGAACTTATGGAGAACTAATCCTCTGGTGAGTCACTAGAGGCGTTGCCAGGTGGGCTCCTGCCTTTGCTCTCTCCAGCGTTCTTTATTAGTGGGGTGCTCCTCACACATTCTTGCGATGCGTGGTTGACCCATAGAAACCATCGTGAGTAGTGCACCTAAGCAGGGCATAGAGGAAGGAAGAGATGAGCATAGGCGCACACTAATAACTGATTTTATTGAAGGCATATCCACACTTCTATACGTCAACGAGCTTTGCAGGCGCTTCATTGCAACAATCAATATAGGTAGATAAAAAAAATCAAACAAGGTGCGAAATAATTTAATTTCAACACTGTACAGCACAAAACAAGCAATGCTTTCCAGCTTTTTAATAAAAAATGCTTCGAATATTCCACAATGCCTTTCTCATTTACTTCTACCTAAGACTTTCACAAATCGGAATCGCGGTTCACAATGCGAGCACCCTATGCAGTGCTCAACGATGTGTCGTCTCTCCTTACTATTCAAATTTTTTTTGTGCTCGTGCTTTTTATCGTTTATTGTTTCGTAGTTGACCAATGCTTTCTACTTATGACCATGTAAAAACAGCACCTATACTAACCTGGCGTGGTTCCATGAAACAACTTGAAACGAAAACAGTACGGATACTAGGGGTGTGCACATACTCGAAAGTTTTGAATGACGTATCGAATAATGTAACGAATAATGTTCAATTTAATTTTGTAGACAAACCAACTACCATGTGTTTGACTTAGCGTGAATTTTTAGAACAATTTTCGGTTAATTATCACTAATGAGAAAACCCCAAAGGAACAATAGGCCCGTGTACATGGACGCGACGGGGTCAGGCTGAGTTGAGTGGCGGGTTCAGCTTACCTCGACGCGCCCGAGTTTTTATGAACTCGCACGGACGAGTTGAGGTGAGTGGTGATCGCAGCGACGCTTTGCGTCGAGGCGAGCTGAAAGCCCGTCTTCCGGTACCGGTTTCCGCTCCTCCAAGCCTGCGCTCTCGCCGCTGTGGGCTGCGGTTGTTTACGCAGTTGTCGCTCCGCCACCGCGATGGCTGTCTCGGTATTTTTTCTCAGTTTGCACCAGCTGTACTTTATGGTTGTGTTGGTGTCTTGGCTAACACTGCACAACGCGATGGCAGCAGTGGTTCTGTTGCGGCACAGCGCTCGCCGCAGGCGTATCCGCAGCCTGACGCACCGTCACCTGTTCACCCCTGGCTGGTCTCTCCAGGAATTCGCCGTGATTCATGGTTTGTAACGCCTTTCATTTGTGTACCTGATGCTGTGGAAAATCCTTTGAAGCCCTACAGGCGAGTCATTTTTTGCAATAGTTGTGGCTTGTCGCTAATACGAGTTAAGCGGTGCCCTGAACCTCGTTGAAAATTTTAAATTGAAAACAATAAGCAGTTTTTAAATGAAAATGACTAAAGACCCTCATCATTTGTTGGAACAAAGTGTACAGTTCCACCACAATTAAGTGCACCATGTTCCTCTTGCCTCATACGCTCACCATGTTTGGCTAATCTGATTTCTGTGGCTTATGGACTGGACAGTGAGATCCTTACACGATGAATTTTTAATCTGAGGGCTTGTAATTTCAATTGGAATGCAATATACATTTTTGAGTAAAATTTTTATCGGCTTACGTAAAAATTCATACAGCCGCATACCAATTTGCCGTAATTTTACACCTTTATTTCTATTGTGCCTCGTCTGTGCATAAAAATGAAAGTAATTTGCTATTTTTTATATTTCGTTGCAGGATTGGAGTGTACAGCCCCACCGACCAAGCGGGCCGTGTGGATGCGAGAACGGTGCCAAGATTGGTGGGGCCGAATTGTGGCTACCAACTTCAATGACAATGACTGGCGGGAGAATTTTAGAATGTCGAGGCACAATTTCTGCCACCTTGTTGCTGCCGTGTTCTTCTCGACAAGAGGGTGGCTATGGCTCTCTACAAATTAGCAAGTTGTGGAGAATATCGCATTGTGGCCAACCGATTCGGCGTGCACAAATCAACAGTAAAGATGTTTTTCATCGTGCCTAAAGTAAAGAAGGATGTCATTGTGCCTAGCGCGCGCGTACCGGCCGACAGAGAAAGAGCAACGTCGTAGTGATGGGGACAGGGGAAGGGGAGACCGCGACGGGCGGGAGAGGTCACGAGCCGTCAACTCAGCGCGACCGGTTATACATGCCCTTTCTGAGCGCGGCGAGTTCGGTGAACCTACCCCCTGTCTTCGGGTCGACGGGACTCGCCGCGACGACTCTCCGCCCCGACGCGTCCGCTTATACATGGGGAGGGCGAGTCCAGAAAACCTGTTTATTTCGACTCAACGCGCCCTCGTCGGGTCAATGTAAACGGGCCTAATGCGTTTACAAAGCAAAAGTAAATTTTTATTGTTTTAATTAGAGGATTGCTAAGATGCATGCAAGTCGAGCCATCAGCGCACCCAGGATTTCCCTCTTGGGGGGAGGGTTGAAACTTGAGATAAAGCTAAAGTACCACATACTAAATAATTACTATAGGTTATATTACCTGCAAATAATAATAATAAACATAAATAAAAATACTAATTAATATAATATTAATATTATTATTATTATTGTTGTTGTGGTTGTATACAATGAGATGACAATAATCTCTAGGTGTTTTTACCGGGAGACCTTGAAAAACCTTGAGAAGACCAAGAAACCGTTCGACGAAGCAGTGCACACAAAAAATAAATGAGAAATCGAATAAAACAAGGCGTAGCATAGTTCTCAACACAGATGTCTGGCAAATACTTATTTTTTCTAGCGTTTCATCTCTGTTTGGTGATTCTGGTGCTGACGTGTTGGCCGGGTGGCAGTCAAACAATGCTCTGTAAAAAGAATTTGACTTCCATGGTAGAGCAAACAAAAGAAATGCAAGAAAGACACACGGCGACCACTGGCGCAGTGTGCCTTTCTTGTGTCACAATTATTGTGTATTTTGTATTTTTACATGAGTAATCAGTAAATGCAATACAAACAAGCCCCGTTGGCAAGTTTAGCAGTTGAAGAACCGCAACTGAGGATTTTCTGGATAATATCCTATATATCAACAGAACATCCTATATCCTACATATCAACGATATGTAGGATATAGGATATATCCTACAATATCCTACATATCAACAGAATATCCTATATATCAACTATCTTTGAGCCTCGTCAGACTACAAGCAAGGTTAATCTACAAGTATGAAAGTGCACCGTAAATATTGATTATAAGCTTTACGGTATTGCTTATAAAGAGTATGTACAGCTCAACGCAGCGTACGTGTAGTACAAGTCTCAGCTTACGGATAGACTGCATTGTAACTACGCTTACCAATTCGCAATGTCATTTGAGAGCTCAAGTTAGGTGACTGAAGCATCCTCAGTAATGACTAATCGATGGACGCATCTGACGGTGGTATGTGCCGAGTAATCGCTTCCTTTTTGGCTGTAATCGATGATTCCGGTGCTGTTGCTGCATGTCTTGAATCACGATGCGGAATCTTTTTCGGGAGGTCCATGAGGATCATGTTCGACTGGCACTTCAGCAATGCCTGTGGTCTGTTTGGAAGCGCACTGCCGACGCACCTTCGCTCAGCATACGCAGAGTACAAGTTGTAGCGAGCAAACTGAACGTATGCATGCATGGATGGCTTTCGTTCAATGTACCACGTGCAAGAAAGAAGAGGTAAAAAAAGAGAGCCTGGCACATAGCTTCTGAAGAAAACAAAGCAAGGTGAACTCCACCAATATACCTTTCGCAAGTTCCCAAAGCCAGTTTTTCTTATTATACCACGGCGTCTTACTGCTCCCTTCTTCGCAACTGTAGGTTTCGCATGGCAGTCGTGCTTGCTTGGGGTCCCTGCATGTGTTGGGTACTGCGGGGTGGATGGCGACCATGCTGGCGGCGCACACGCTATAAGGCTTGCTGAGAAATGCAGGAACCACAGCGTTCGTATGTGCTTGAACTAATATCGCCATGTGCTTCTGCTGCAAAGCCTCCGCGATTTGCGGTCGCTTTGACGAACAAGCCGCGTGAAAGATCGCCTTTCTTCTCGCTACTCCAGTACTCATTGTACGTCTGCTGTCTAGAAGAAAATGCGCGACCACCATTCTGGAGACACCATTCGTCTGCAGAAAACGCAAGCCCCGAAGAAAACAGAAAACACGTGTTTCGGAGCGCCGTCCTATCTTTAGAACTTTGAGTGGGCATTGTCCCGATGTTTCGGAATGCATACGGTTCCTCTTAAGAGTTCAAAGAGGAGAGGCACGAACCACCCGTCCCATCCTCGGCTGTGTACTAGTACACTGCAGCTGCGGGCAACGCATTCGGAGTGTGCGAAGTCAGCGATACTTTTAGCTTTTTTTTCAGTAGCTGAGTACGTAAGCAGTTCTTCGAACATGTGGTTTCACTTTGAAGATAGTTATAGCACGAGAACAAAACGACGACACAGAGACAAGAAGGATACGAAGGACGTGTGTCCTTCGTGTCCTTCTTGTCTCTGCGTCGTTTTGTTCTCGCGCTATAACTATCGTCATGCCATACCAACTAGCCTAAGCTGCCACACTTCTAAATTCACTTTGAAGTCACGTGCGTAGCATCGTTTAGGGGGGGGGGGGGGGTGATTTTAAATGAAAAAGAAAAGTGAGCCCCATAATGGTCTTTCAGGGGGAGGACACCTCAACAGTAGCTCACGAAGGGTGGAGGTAAGGAGGGATTAAAAGGATAAGATTAAAAGGTATAGAGACAGAGAGAGAGGAAGGAGAGAGCGAGGCGCAGGGCCAGCGAGAGAGGGAAGTAAGAAGAAGATAGGAAAGATGGAAAGGTCGCAGGAGTCCGAGGACGGGGCCCCACTCGGCGAGAGCTCTTCCCGGCGTCAGGAGATGGCGTAGGGCGGGCCCAGTCGGCCAGAGCTGCGCTGGAGTCGGAGATCGTGGGGGCACAAACGGTCAACATGAAATCTAGCGAGCGAGTGCGGGCTTATAACTGGTCCTAGCTCGGCCTTTATCCCTCCTGTTTCATTGTGTGAGTGTGTGGACACAGCGAAAGTGGACGGGCCACTTGCGTTCTTACTATCACCCGACTCAGCCTTATCACCCGACTCAGCCTTCCATGAATGGCACGTCGCCTGAGTTCGCTTCAAACGGGCGATGGTTTCGCTGGTGCCTCGGACAACGGAGAGTGATATGTTTCTGCCGTGCTGTTGATAAGGGGAGCGCTGTTGCTGCATTTCTAAGATTGCATCGTTGTGTTTTTGGAAGGGAATTCATTTTCAATAAACAATATTGGGGAACCGTTTTTGGCGAGATTGCTTAATATATCGTGTGTTTTTTTCTTTGTTGGTTGTGTGCTGCACTAGATATCGGCCGCATTAGTGTCAATACTACTGATGTATCGCGGATTTTCGGGTGGTCTGAAGTGAACTGAGAATATCAGTTAGGGTGGATGTGTTTGCAACTTTATTTTCAGGTGGCGAGAACATCCAAAAGCGACAATGAGCCTATGTTTCAAGGGAGAACTGAATACTTGTTCAATAAATTTATATGAGAGAATAAATGCAACTTAAGATCTCATAAAACGACAGTCCTTCAGATGAATCTGTTCCTTGAGAAGGTACGGCTATGGTTGGAATGGATTAAAAGCACGTTCTTTAGTGTGTTTCATTGTTAAATTTGTTGAGGCGACATGCCGAAACGGGTTCAGAGTTCCAAATAGTGAAATAATAATAAGAAAATTTGTACATTTAACAAAAATAATGCATTGTGATGAGGCAAGAAAAAGAAGAGCCGCACATTGTATCTGGAAAAGCAGGGGTGCCTTAAATACTCTTTTTCCTTTTTTGTTTCAGAGGATCGATAGTTAACTTGATTTTATGCTGCCAATTTAAGTTATGCACCATTTGCACGTCAACAGTGATGCTCATTGGAAGGACTTTAAATCTGAAGAGCATTATAGCGGCGACACGCGTTTGCCATCGAATAAGTACCTTTGTTCTTACTTCGTGTTTTGAGGAGTTCACTTATGATGCAAATAGAACGTTTTTTTTGGAAAGTAGTGTGCTTATCGTTGACTATTTGAAGGAAAACAAGTTACATGACGGGCACCATTCATGTTCACTATATTGTAAAGGATTTGGGAAAAAGTAAATAAACTGCCACTGGGATGGAAACTGGAAATGGGCACCACGTGTTCCACTTCTATAGCGAGTAACGCCATTGCGCGAACTTACCTGTTATTTATATAAATTTAGCTTCATGACTGTTTATTTGAAGAAAGTTGCACCTTTAGAGCAACAAGAGCGTAATGTTTGCAGCTTCGTCACATCACACCCTTAAGGCCATTAAATCAAGCCTTGTGAAGCCGATAATTTAGTGGTATCTAGGCACTTGTGATCTTAATCTCTAATTGCATTAGGAACGACCGAGTGAAAAAGATATTTGCTTGTATGCAAGCCATGGTGCAGTAGATTTGCGCGTGTGAAACCGATAATGTTATAAACGGTGAACAACACCCCGAGCTCTTGTTCTGACCATACATGTATGAAAGGGAAAGAACACAATCACCCGTTGGTAGCACGAAACCGAAAGGAAATTCATACGGATTTTTTTTGGAAAGAAAGCCTCTTAGTTGCCAAAACATTCGTTCTGGTACGTGGTTGGAACCAGGACCAACACCTATCTGGGGCGGTCGCTCTGCCAATTGAGCTAACCAGGAAGCTAGCATTTGACAGCGCGAAGGTGCATCCATTGACAACTCGAAGCACATGGACACAAGTATTGCAAAGGTATGTTGTAAATGTTGCTCATTTTCAACATACATGTATGTAGCATTGCATATACAGCTGGTTGAGCTGCTAGATGTGATACATTTCGAAGTGACATGCACTGTGCACCGAAGCCTATGGCCAAGTCACGCAGGGCATTGTAATTGTACACAGCCCCTCTTCCACCAAGAATAAAATAGGTATGGTGAGACTAACGACTCGTGAAAGCACTTTTTTTGTTTTTTCAGAGCTGCTTCACTGGAACTGAACGCAGCTCGAACCACAGAGCATGCGGTTTTTTCTCTTTTAGTATAAGAGAGATGTGAATATGACATAATTAAAAGAATAAATCAGGCAATTTTACCTTCAGTCATTTGGGTTGAAACGACGACAACTTGAAAACAAGGCTGCACTTATAGGGGGGGGGGGGGGGGTTGACCGCTGGTCGGAGAATTCAAATTCCTGATTCCGATCCCCTTCGGTGCACCACTGACGTAGGTGACTCGGCGACAAGGACATTGGGGCATATAAGAGGGCGGTTAGGTCAGCCTCTGGGGGAGTTAACGTCCCCTAACCCCCCTCCCCCCCAGTCGGTGTGCCAATGGTGGAGCGTTTACAGGACTGTATTGACGGATCTTTTGCTTTAAGCTATAGCCAAAACGAATTTCTCCTTACTGCACAATGATAATCATGGGATTCATGAAGCTCTGTCATTATAGTTTATACTTACGTTTTATATACACGCAAACGTTGTCCATAAACGAAAAATTCAGGAATACAGAATTGAACACTGGCTGTTCACGGAGGATATCTAACAGAAAGCCGCGCTATTGCTTGAAAGTGCTTAAAAAATACTATATGAATCTCTTGTAGTGGCAAAATCCTCCTTATCATCATGAGCATGACCACGCCCACAGCGGGACAATGGCCTCTCTCATGTTCCACCAGTCCACTTGGTGCTGTGCTTGCAATTGCCACTTTATAGCCGCAAACTTTCTAATTACATCTGCCCACCTAACTTTCTGTCTACCCTTCACCCGCTTTCCTTCTCTTAAAATTCAGTCTGTTATCAGCAGGTACCCTGCCTACGTGCTACGGGCCCAGCCCATGTCCATTTCTTCTTCTTGATTTCAACTATGATATCCTTAACCCTGGATTGTACCGAGACCCAACCTGCCCTCTTGTCCTGTCTTAAGATTACACCCATCATTTTCCTTTCCATCGTTCACTGCGTCGGCAATTTAAGGTGAACGCTCTTGGTAAGCCTCCAGGTTTCTGCTCCGTAGCCATCTTAATGCATGTAATATTGTGTTGTAGAAGCGTACTTTCGCGCCACGTGTCAAAACAATAAACTGCGCAATGAGTAAGAGTTTTAAAAGCCCACCCATTGCAAAGTATAGGACAGATTTATAGAGACTCGAAAGAGAAGAATTATTTTTCGCGTGTTAGTTCAGTACAATTTCACTGTCCCCTAAAACACCACTCTTACAGGAAGACGACAGTTGATAAGTCATAAACGGGCGAAATGAAAATGTGGGTGGGGCCTCCACCTTGAGATACCGGCACAAAACCCCATGATGTAGGTAAAGGCTGCGCGCTGCAAAGTTGAGGACGATCAAAGCTATGAGACAAAAGGCTTCCAGTGGGGTTGCATGTGTCGTCGCAGTGCATTGCATTGTGTCCAGATTGAATTTCGCCTTTCGGCACTCTGATAGAGCCACTTGCGATTCTCGTGTTACGAAGAATGGCCGAATGACTACGCATTTCCAACTTCCGGCCACGCATTACGAAACACTATTCAGTAATTCTGCCGCACGTCAGTGAAGTTGCTTCAGCCAGCCTCCCGCACATCGGTGTCGTCTCGCCATTTTGCGAAGTCCTACAAATTTGTTGTCGAGGCGTCCGCCTGAACATCGTAGGTGGCTACGAACACTTGTGATTTGAAGGGCTATCTGCGTCAAATGAAACGCAAACAGCTACCTGCTCACTGACATACAAGTTGACAGCAATGCGCATACGATTGATATGTGGGGCTTGACGTCCCAAAACCGCCATATGATTATGAGAGACGCCGTAGTGCAGGGCTCCGGAAATTTTGACCACCTGGGGTTCTTTAACGTGCGCAAACTGAGCACGCGGGCCTACAGCATTTCCGCCTCCATCGGAAATGCAGCCGCCGCTGCCGGGATTCGAACCCGCGACCTGCGGGTGAGCAGCCGAGTACCTTAGCCACTAGACCACCGCGGCCGGGCGACTGCACATACGCGCGCCTATCAGTGGTGGTCTCTGGATGGCTCGCACAATGCCAGTGCGAATGCTGGCCGCCGTTCGGTCTTCATTAGACGCTGATAGCATGCGAGCATTATAGCACTTCGACACTGTACGACGTGAACAAAGGCAGCCGCAAGCTGTAGTGTCTGTCGAGTGACGAGTCGCATTGCAGTACTGTCTAAACGCGTTCAGAACGCGATTAAGCAATGAAGTGTATACATACTAGGAATATGTAATAGGTCGCTATTCATTCGTATGGATGTTGAACGCTGAACTTTCCATTTATACGTTTCCTTATGCCAATCAATGATGATATATGGTGCTTTTTTGGCGCAAGGGCCATTTGATGGCCAAAGAGCGCCAGTTCATGGAACAAGGAATGTGGACGATGATTGTGATTAGCGGCTGTATAAGGGCCATAAAATTCCTCGCGGTAAGGCGGGTAAAAACATACAAGTAATAAAATCATGACCATGTCGTGAAAGGTGTGTGTGGTTCGAATAGAAGCAAACGTTAATGATAATAAAAACGATGGTGGACATGTATGGCATTAGCACAAGTGCCTCACTCGTTCATACCCTTGCGTCCAAAGGCCGTGAGGCAAGTGCTTTCTTGTGTAGCCACTGCAGCGGAAACCTCTCAAGAGAGGTCGTGCTACGGAATGCCTGGGTATATGATATGAAAACTATGAATTTCTTTTAAAAACGCTAGCAATTATTTATAACTAAAAAGCGGTTCCCTACCGACGAACGCCCTTATGCCAATCAAGTGGACTGACTATGAGCGTGCAGCGCTCGATAACACTCGCTTAGCTCGGCGCTCTGCGGTGCGGCAGTGACGCACAAATATTTCAGTCCAGTCAGCGAGTGAGAACGTAGTTTTACTGATGTCTTGCGAGTTATCATGGACGTAATACAAGAGAGGTGAAGCAACATAATAAATAGCATAGACAGTGCTGCTAAGCTCACGACGACGACCAACGGGCAAGAACGACACTGGCGAAGCCTCTGCACAAGCTCTTCTGAAGTAGCATCGTTGTGCTAAAAATATTGCTCATTTCATTCGCGCAGGAGTGCAATCACTAGGCGTAACATCTTACGCTTTAGTACTTGGCCCGTCTTTTTTCATCCTCGTTAGAGCCATCAAACGACATCAAATTTGTTCATAACAGAGCTTCTCGAGGAGGCGCAGAATGTTTCATAATAAAATTCAACTAAGTAAAGCTGGCTTGGAGTTATAAATCCTTACAATATATTGTATTGCACGAGAATAAAGTAACACAAAAATAAAAACAAACGTGACGCCGTCTTAGCAATTGTGTTCTTGTTTTGTAACAAAGCACATTGTATGCGCACCAACGAGTTTACGGCACAAGCTGCGCATGCTACAGCTCATATTTATTAGATATCAAAAGGATTTTTGCCTACGCATTTATAAACGCTAGGTCATTATTCTCGCTGAACAGCTTTTCAAAAGCTTCTTCGATTCGACCTGAACGTCAACGAAAGATTACTCACCTATATCGAATTGACGCGTAAACATTCCTTCCTTCACTATCAGTCACTTCACGTTGAATCCAAAAGGGAACATGGCAGTGTGGCGGCATCTTGGTCGCTATAAATTAAATAAAGAAGTACACGTATTTGACTGCTACCAAATTCACGACGGTGTACGCAAAATGAAAACGACAGGCTTGCGTAGAAGGAGCAGCACACTCACAGCAAAAGCAAGAGCGGCCTTTCAGAGCCTTTTCTAAACACTCATTCGGTAACTGCTGCAAGCACACTTGCCTAGTACCCACTACGGCATTATTATTAAAATTATTGGGTCTTAGGATGGCATTCGCTATGCTATTTTTCGTCATTCAGCTTAGAAGCGTGGTGTTCGCTAAACACTTGCAAGGAATTTTGTGCCAGATGTTTATGCAGTGGATGATGACGATGAGGAATTGTGAGCGATGTGGGTATCCGCCGCAGTTGATAGGTAAACAAGAACAAGCTTTTGTAATGGGTTCGAGCATTGGATGACCCACCCGTTACGCTATTCGCATTGTGGAACGACTGCTTGTTCTTTCGCTGTTCTAAAACGCTTTGTAATTCGCAATAACGCGATTGCTTTCCCGACATTAGGCCTTTCAAGTCAAGATTACAAACAAGCCCCAAGTACCGGCGGGGCTCAGTGGCTTAATATTCGGCTGGCCCCCAGTGGACCCGGGTTTAGCCCCACTGTGTCATGGTGCTTGTTTTTTAAAAGTATCTTGCGATGTGGGTACGGACACGGGCGGCGGCGGAGAACTACGGCGGCGCGTGACCCGAGTTGTGATCTCATAACAGCTTTCGCTTTAAAACATGTGCTCTGTGAGTCCGCCCACGGTGTCGTCCACTACACCTGACATAACCAAGACGGCGCCAGCGATTGCCATAGTATACGGAGCTTACTAAATGGCGCTGATAATTTCGCATAATGTTTATTGAAGGCACTACCAGTAGGATCACATGAGATCATGAGGAAAGAAGTTCTCGGCTGGATCGATATACAAGGGATATCGAATTATGTTCTGTTCTGTCATGCTGTGGCATAACCATTCTGCCTTGGCGCGCATCAGTATCGCGGGCTATCAACTGATTTCAGTTATATCATTTTGTTTTTTTGTCTTGAAATGCGCAAGTGGAGATTATAGCACATGGCCAGAAAGCGCGAAATTGTGATAGGCTTAACGCTTAGAGCTGTATTGCTGCGTGTCATAAAGAAATAAGTGACGAGGAGGAGACAGCACGTGCAACCGGGTTATTGAAGGCGAGAAGGATGGCACTCCGTGGTGTTTGAACTCGGAGTAGTTTAGGGGGCGTTTAAGTATTCTCACTGAGCAGCACACCGGGCTTTGTACTGCAACGCCTGCCTACTCTCTTCCGATCATGCCATGGGTGACAGAATAGGCTTTGGAACTGGACAACTGGACTTCGAAGAACTCAACCGAAGTTCTTCAGGAGTGAACACGAGTGGTCCTTGCTGCACTACAGGCGTTGCTGGCGATGATGGTGGCAGCATTTTTACGCCCATCTGCGACATATTCGATCAATTGCCCCGCTGGAACTACCTCCTATGGCACGTCGGCTTGCAGTTGCGAGAGCTCCAACGTCCCGGAAGGCTGTCCCTGGTACGGGTCCTCTACAGGGGCGCTGGAGGCCGCATGCTGCAAGCGCGCAGCCGTCACGCCCGCTTTCTCGTTTACGTTCTGCTGGTGCATCACAGATGCGTCGAGAGTCTACATCTGGACGACCCTCTCATCGAAGGCAGTGGGCTTGACGAGTACCGCGAACGCATCGTCTCGCCGCTGCGGAAAAGTGCTAGCTTACGGACGTTGATTCTCGGTGGCATCTTCTGCGAAGTACAAGTGAGTGTGATTTGATTCAGAACTGTAGAATTTAACGTGCTGTCACTTCGACAGGTCACAGCTTCTATGTTACGGCACGTGTACCCTCCGCTGTCTAATGTAATTTGTGCTGCTGAACAGAATGCCGCTGGATCAAATCCCGGCCGCATCGGCCGGATTTTTATATATAGGAAGCGTGATGCAAGATGCCCGTGTAAATACGCGTTAAAGAATGGCAGGCTCATGGTAGAATAATGTGCCCTTTCACTACAACATTCCTCATAACAGTATCCCGTGGTTTTTAGACGCAAGTAGCCCAACAGTTATTCGTTAGAGTAGCTGCACGCATACAGTTATTTAGGCACCGGCGTCAAATGAAACGCGAAGGGTGAAGCACATGGCCCAAGCATTAGTATAGCTATAATGCGGGCCGTCCAGCCATCAACGTACTGACCGGGCACGCGCATCCTGATTTAGGCAGCACTGCAATCTACCTAGAGTGCACTGTTTTGCGTGTTCTTGTTTTGATAGGCTCATATAGTGATGTTTGCCGGCCAAGGCTCTCCGTCGAAATTTGGTCGCTTCATTCTTTCTTTCTGTGCTCCCTCTCTATTTTTTTGCTTTGTTTAGAATATCATAACTAGAACACATGCTGTGGTGTTAGGCTGTAGGAGGATTGCGTAATGCACCTGTCAGGGGTGAAGATTGGACTTATCTCACTGCGTCTTTGATAACGTTTGCTCCACGCCCTCCGCTGGTCACGTTTCATGTGTCTCCTATAGTACGCACCATAGGTAAGCAAAGCGTGCGGAACTCACTCACTTATTCATGAAACATGTCTTGTACTTTGCACTTGCTCACGAAATGTTTCAACCATATTCACTCGGACTCGTACCCACCAGAACAATCCTCACCCGAACTGTGACTCATGGCTTCATCCGAGTCTGAAAGAGTGCGAGTGAGTCATTCCCTGATTTAGTTAGCTTAGAAACAGTTTTTCCGACTATGTCTGTGTTACATCGTACATAATGAAAGTCACTGCATAAACGGAGATCTTGTTTATTCCACCTTCTTCCTCCCTGTGGCAGCCGCCGAGAGTGCCATCGCACAGCGCTGTATAGTCGGTATCGACGCCTTATATGACATATCCCCCTTTGCAAAAATAAAATAAAAACACTCACAATGACTGTTTTTGTTTACTTCCTTACGAAGGGCTTCTATTTCTTCGGAGTCTTCTTTTTACGCTTGCTTCTTACAGGCGCATTAAATGCCTTCGTGTCTGGTTGAAGCTTGCGTGCCCTCTGGTGCAGATGATCCAGGATCTGCAGTTTTCATCGTCATCCTCTCTTGATGTGTCGGATTGTGGCGCAGTAGATGACTGATTAGATGCAGGTGACCAGTTCATGTGAGCAGAGTTTTCAGGTTGTGGTGTACTAGATGACCGATTAGATGCAGGTGACCAGTTCGTAACAGCAGAGCTGTCAGGTTGTGGTACACTAGATGACCGATTAGATGAAGGTGACCATTTTAAAACAGCAGAGTGTCTGATTTCATTTTGTTGACTGCTGCGGGGTGAACTGCGGCTAACTTGGATGCGTTCCACACACGCCCATCGTCAAAGAGGTACTGAGGCCGGTCCACGTTCCCCAATGATCTTGGGCGCGCAGAATTGTGGATACAGCTTGCTGTGAACTGCAGGTGCATGTAATTACCAGCGACGAAACTGGGTTCCTTTGCTCCACGTTTTTCATCGACGTAGCTCTTCGAGATCCTTTGCGTGTTTTTTACGTGCTCTCGCAACAGCTCAATCGCCCTTGACGGGTCCATGCTGAAGCATCCCGTCAGGCAAACCCTCTATTTCAAGTCGGGCGCGAGGTTGGCGTCGTTGGAGAACTGCGTGTGCTGCACCAATAGTCGCGTGAGGTGTACAGCGATATACTTGCAGGTAAGCAAGCATGGCTGTTCATATATCATGACGTGCAGACAGAGCTAGTTTAATATGACTTCAGCACCCTATTGAATCTTCCTACCAAGCCGTTAGCTTGTGGGTAATACACAGAGGAGTTGTAATGCGTTATTGCGCGCTCTGGGAGAAATTCGTCAAATCTTGCTGAAGAAAACTTTGGTCCATGATCGGATGAAATACCACGTGGGTATCTTCTCGCGCAAAAGGTTCAAGTAAAAACTTCTTCACTGTAGGCGTGGTCGCATCTCGCACTTGCTATAATAGTCAATAACAGTAATTGCAAAACTGTGGTCGCCCGAAGCTTGCGTTCAAGGTCCCACAATGTCCGTAGCAAGTTTTTCCCCCGTTGCGTCAGGAAGAGGAACAGGTTGCAGTGGCGTTGCAAAAAAAAAAACGTGCGGACTTGCCACAAAACTAGCAAATCACGCATGTGCGCCCGAGTTCTTCAATCTGGCTATCCATGCACGGCCACCAATAAGACTCTATCAGGCGAGCTTTGGTATGAGTAATGCCTGGATGTGACTCGTGGGCCAGATCCATAAGACGGCGTGTCAGTCGCCGGCGCGACAATGCTGTTGTCTTTTCGGAACCCCGCAATTCGGCCTGACAGAATGCGGGTCATTCTTGTTGACAAAAAGCCCGGGTGCCAGATGAAGCACACCAGACCTTGTTTGAAACGCGCGACGGGTGTCGTATATGAAATATTGCCCTCATGTGGGAAGACGTATGTGGGCCAAACTGCACGCTGTGTCAACGATCGAGCTTTGGAGCATGAATCATCTTTAATGATAAGGGAAAAATAAAGGATTATACATAGCACAGACCTGTGCTATGCATAATCTGAAGATGTGAGCCTCGGCTTCGTGAGATAAAGATGATAGGCAGAAGCAATGACACATGCATCAGCGCGAGAGTTACTGGAGGCGTTTCACATTAGGATATACACGGGTTGCATTATATATTGACACGTCTGTTTCAGTTTACCAAAATGAGCAGCAGCTTCTTGACACGAGAGTTACTAGTGTTCGTCAATTTTGATGGACACATGCGCAGAGAGGTGTACCCTGGTTCTTTTTTTTCTGATCCGTGCTTTCCAAGTTTGCGCTACTATGTATCCCATTTTGGAGCAAGACAGACGAATCGAGTTGAGAGCGCAGCGAGCCTTCACGTATACGTGAAGCTTGACACAACTGCCACACCGACATGCTGCACCACATGGCCGCTGGTCCGGCGCTTATAAATTCTTGGACACCTTGCTGTACAGCTCAGGAAATAGACCTAGCGCTACTTAGCATAGCATAGAACCATCTACTGCATAGTGTCGTTGTGGCGTATTTTTTGAATGTCCCTATAAACACTGGGCGAATACGTGCATTATTCATTTTGGACACGTGGTTTGTTAGTACTTCATTTGTCGCCGCTAAGCCTTTAGTTTCATGCCAAACGTTACGGCGAGACAGATAACGGAGGAATCTAGAATACTGGAACCGATGGGAGATAGTGGCCTTCGTTACGCATGTCGACTTAAGCTAATGCTCTATGAAACCTTGGCTTGTGCTTTTCATTGCAGCAACTCGTAATGAAACTTGTATTAAAAGAAAGGGCCGTATATATTTGAAGCTTTATAGTCGCATCTCTTCATTAACTGGTGATCCCTCCTATGTTGCCCTGATGTAATGGGTTCTCTCGTGTAGCTGGTACTGTCCCGTGGCACTCAAGTTTTTGTAATCCTCTTTGGTGGCACCACATTGTACACATGCTCGTTAAAACCTATACCTCGCGGTAGCCGGGTGGGGTCATCACCCAGTTTTTTTTAACCTGTACGCGCGAGCTTTGACCGCAGAGTCGATAAGCGTCGCGATATGATGGACCAAAGCGGCGGAGTGAGCGTGAATACGCGCAGGCGCCCTACAAGCAGGCCGGTGCAGCTTTCGTTTGCCAGGCCGTTGTTCCAAACAGACCTACTCTCACCTGCTATTTTGTTTTAGCGTTCTTGTCTTGTTTTCGGTTTCCAGTAGCGAACATTTTTTCGCCACAAGAAAGTGATGCATGAACTGCAGGATAAAGACTGCTGGTGTACAGTGTCGATTTTTATTAAAGGTAACACGGAGTGCGCGTGGCCTGCGCACTTCGGCGGCTGCTGGCAGCGAGCGCGTCAGCGAGAGCGAGAACAACCACAGTCTTCGCATCCTCTCGCGGTGAGCAAAACTACCATTCGTTGCTGATATGGAACCAGCGGCAAGATTGCGACCCCCTCCCTCTTCAAGGCGATGATGCGAGAGCTGGTAATCGCCTTGAAGGGGGAGGGGTTGCAAGCTTGCCGTTCGGCATCAGCAACGAATGGTTGTTTTGCTCGCCGCGAGATGACGAAAAGAGAGAGAGAGTGGTTGTTCTCGCTCCTGTTTAAACGCGCTGCCAGCAGCCCCCGGAGCGCGCAGCCACGCGTCGCCGTGTTTCCTAGGACAGCATTCAGAAAAAAAAAGGAAGAGAATTTTGCAGCTAGTTAAAAGGGAGGCGGTGTCCAGTAAACAAAAGCACACTAACAGAAGAGAGCCGCACAGGACTGTTCATCGCGCTCATATTCTCGTTCATTTCGCCATTGTGCACCTCGCGTTTATTTACTCGGCGGACCATGCTTACGCGTTAAGGTTAAGAAACAATTAATGGCTGTTTTTAGTCTAACCACCTGTCGTAAAATTATAATGAAATGACGCATCCGGCTACGGTGTACTTTAATGCCAAAAGTGACCGACGTCTCCGTGCTCAGCGTACGTTTGCACTGCACGCTGACCAACTTATTTATCAAGTCTCAGAAAACGGAAGGGCAAAAAAGGTAGGAGGCTGATGGATATCTGGTAGCCATGGAACTGTACGTCCATGCACACATTTTTCTATATTGTCTGTTTCAAGGCAGCGGAAGATTTCGCGGTTTTCGTGTGAAGAATTAGTTGCGCAGACTGTTTTTATTCTCAGGTAAATTGTTTTAAACGCATTTTCCCCTCGTTTCTTTGCACAGGAGCATCCGAGAGGAACTGTTCGTAGCCATAGCCACGATGAAGAACCTGCGCGAGCTGACCATCTTAGGCAGCACCGCGGCGCCGTCGGCCGTTTTAGACGCCGTCTGTGCGCTGCTCGCGCACACCACGTCCCTCGTGACTCTGAAGATACCGAGCCTCGCTTACGACGAAGCAGGCGCTACTCGGCTAGCCGCTGCGCTCCGGGGCAACAAAACCGTCCAGAATGTGTCTCTGCACGGTAGCATCTTGCATTCGTATGCGCAGAATGGGGTTTCCTCGTTCGCCCACTTCATGGCCAACAGTGCGCAACTAACTTCGCTCAGTTTGGAAGGTGTTCAGACGGATCCCGCAAGTACGTTCCAAGACGTGAAGTGGATCGTCGCGCCGTTCCATATTCGCGAAAACCTTCAGAGTCTGTGTCTGACAGGCTTCCTGTTAAACGCTCAATGCGCGTGTCTCTTCGCTGACCTCGTGTCTGCGAAGAAGGGCTGTCTGAAGAGACTGGACTTAGGCGGCTGCCAGTGGATACCCAAGTCGCGACGAGAATGGCCTGGTGACGGCGGAGCTACTGACGTCCAAGGTTCGGGTCTATCTGTGATCGCTCACCAACGTTGTCATTGGATTGAGTCGTTCGATAAGAGTGCGCGAGTACACCTATCGTTTTTGGCTCTGGCCGTCCAGGGCCTCGAACCGGAACAGCTGCGGCCTCTATTCGACACCGCCCTTACCATGAAATCGCTCAAAACCATGTCGCTGAGTGGTGTTCCGCTTGCCAATCTGAAGGCACTTTGCAGAGTCATCCGGGAAGCTGGAATGACCGGCATAGTTCGCATAGAAGATTCCTACATCGTCGACTCAACTGTGCTGGCTGATCTTCAGGAGTTTCCGGAAGCGTTGTCTAAGGTGGCGATCAGATCTTCTACCGAGCGGACTCCGACGGCGTTTGAAATGGCGGTCCGCCTTGCGTGCTCCTGCTATCTAATCACCGGGCTCAACCTGCGCTTGGCGCAGAGAATTCTTGCGGACGTCCCCGCGTTTCGCACCCTGTGCAACTACTTGAGCACCGCTAATTCGCTGAGGTCGCTCTCACTGACAGGTTGCGGCAACCCAGATCTAGGCCGCACTCTTCGGTCGGCAGGTCGCCCTTACAGCCTGCTCCTCGAGATGATCTTCAAGAACACTGCTGTCCGTGCTTTGCGGCTGAACAGGTTCCATCTGGGTGAGGACAACTTGCGTTTCTTCGTTGCTGGAGTGGTTGCCAGCAAGAGTTTGTGCGAGCTCGCCTTCGCATCATGGGACCCGGCCGAAAACGTCACGTTTGTTCGTATGCTTGCTTCGAAGTTCCGCGTAAACAAGACCATTACTTTACTTCGTCTTATGGCACCTGCGGACGGTGTAAAAAATGAGTGGTTCGCCATCGAAAACGTCATCGGCCGCAACATAGGACTCCTGACTTGCGCGGCGCACTATGTCATGGGAAATGACTACTCGCCGCGTTGCGACGCCGCTCTCGAAGATGTTTCCGGCACTAACGCACTCATGAAGAGAGTCGACGAACTAATGAAGGACGAACCAATGATAGACGAAGAAATGAACTGCAACTAAGCACTTCTGGAGTCTCGATCTGTTCGTGAGACCTTTCGGGGTGGAGTCACAATTTTAGAAAGCTTAGTTAGGACGAAGAGGACAGTGATGTTCTCCGATACATTTCATAGACACATATTGTTATCAGTTCCCACTTTGCTGTGTGGTCAATCTGTCTACGGACAATGTTATTGACAATGTTTTTAGCTGTCTGTTGTGTGCACTGTTCTAGTGATTGAGAGAAGTAGCAATGACGTGCGGAGATTTGGGGATTGTAAAGCGGTTTTGTTGCGAATATTGCCACGAATTTTTCGCTAGTATGGAATGTTATTTGCGTAGAAATCTGTTTTTATTAAAACTTCTGTTCATGTACATTACCATTACGGCTTCACATTGTTCTTGGACGTGAAAGAACATTTTATATTTGACGAGGTCTTGGATCTTCATAAAATCTTCGAAATAAATTACGTGCTCCAGTTCACTTGCCTCTGAGACATCGTTTTTGGTCTTTCCGGTAGCCCCACCGTGGTGGTCTACTGGCTAAGGCACTCGGCTGCTGACCAGCAGGTGACGGGATCGAATCCCAGCTTCGGCGACTGCGTTTTCTATGGACACGAAAATGCTGTAGGCTGGTGTGCTCAGTATTGGGGTGCACGTTAAATAGCCCCAGGTGGTCGAAATTTCCAGAGCCCCTCCACTGCGGCGTCTCTCATAATCATATGGTGGTTTTGGGACGTTGTACTCTAGATAATATTATTAGTCTGTCTTGTAATTTCAGTATCGAAAAGGCGTAGTGTATTATTAGATAGCGTATCTAGTAACGTTGCGTGTAACATCGCTGCCGTGATGTCACGTGGTTCCAGCAATGGAGAATAAAAAAAATGAACGCGCAATTGTCCTTCGAGGTTCTGATAGCGGCCTAGCTTACTTAGCCTACAGCATCAATTATTTGAATACGGCTATTTAAAATGGTGCTGAATTTACATGAATACTATCGAAGTTTAGGGACCCCCGCCATGGTGGTCTAGCGGCTACGGTACTCGGCTACTGACTTGCAGGTCGCGGGATCGAATGCCGGCTGTGGCTGTTGCATTTCCGATGGAAGCGGAAATGTTGTAGGCCCATGCGCTTAGATTTGGGTGCGCGTTAAAGAACCCCAGGTGGTCCCTCCACTACGGTGTCTTTCATAATCAAATGGTGGTTTTGGGACGTCAAACTCCACATATCAATCAAGTTTAGGGAGATTATTCTAAAGCAAATGAAATCATTTCCGAGCTAATCGAGGTACAAAGCGCACGACAGCCACTTTGTATATAGATTCGAGCTGGACGGTAACCGCTAGGCGGCGCGGCGATGTTTTTCGGGAGGGCGGATGCGCAGTTCACACCCGCTATGGTGCTACAAACAAGAATCCTGTTTAAAAAACCTGACAGGCTTAAACATCGTAGTTTCTCCTTAGTGAACGCTAGATGGCCTGTAGAATAAAGAGGGCACGGCACGCATTCGACGAACAACATGCCTAAGACTTTGCTTGCACCTATGCAGGTTATGCTGTGTCTTTTTGCCTTCACAGTGCCGTACCGCCTCGGAACTGCTATCGTTCTACCGGACGGACAGCGAGACGAGACTGGGATTTATCTACCGGCGAATACGCAGTCACGGCGCATTACGTCATCGGCAGCGGATCTACTGAAGGACAAGCACGACCGCGGATTCTTCAGAGGGCACGGCACGCATTCGACGAACGACATGCCTAAGACTTTGCTTGCACCTATGCAGGGTGGTTACTTTACGAATGTTGTTTGTTATAGAAGTGATGATCGATTTTTGTTAGTAGTGCCGTGCCCTGGCAGATGTTTCAGTATTCTTTGTCATTGCTGTACAACGATTTCAATTCTGCCGTCGGGCGATGTGAAGGAAAACCCTGGGAACACTAATACTCAGAGCCACAAGCTATTCTAGACAACCAAAGGGCCTCAGACCATAAAATAGACGCACTAAAGGAAGAAATCAGTGTATTGAATGCTAAAACTGAAAAAATTAAGTGGCTATCTTACGGTAATACAGGAAATGAATAAACGAATTGAGATCCTAGAGCATATCGTGCAGGAACAAGCTGCTAAACTTGCAGAATATGAAAACCGCAGTTGACGCAGTAATTTTTTGATTTTTGGTGTTCCCGAAAGCAAGGGAGCTTCAGATGTTTATTTGAAGAGAGTCGTGGTTGATGCGATCTTTAAAGAAACCCTTGGTATATAAATTCAAACGATTGAAAGAATCCATCGACTTGGTAAGGAAAAACCTGGGAAAGATAGGCCCATAATCATGAAGCTTTATGATTACCGTGAGAAAGAAAGTGTTATAAAAAACTGCAAGAAACTTAGGGGGCCAATATAACCATAAGCAACGACTACGCCCGAGACACGGTTGAAATAAGGCGCAAGCTATGGAAAAATGCAGCTTCAGATAGGGCTAAAGGTGCGCAGGTTAAGTTGGTGCATGATAAGATTAAAATAAATGGTGATATATACGACTGGAATGTCGCTCGAGAACGATAACTGTATCAAAACCATGCAGATAAACAGAAACAGAGATATGCTCTTGAAGCGGCCGGCGCTGGAAGGAGCACTACAAGAAACGAGAGCATGTCATGTAAAGCACTAGGAACGCCCTTTTCTTCACCACAGACATAGCTCCGGCTTCTTTTATTTAATGTTCGAAGCATCGTTAACAAAGTAACTGAACTTGAATACATTTTGCTATCACGAAGTCCTCATGTGGTGGCCATAACTGAAACGTGGCTACACAGTTGTGTCCCTGATGACTGCATTGTGCCAGAAGGCTACAAAATCTTTAGATCTGATAGAGACTCGCGAGGGGGCAAGGTCGCCATCATAGTAAAAAACTGTTGTGGCCGCGCATGTTCGAAGCAATGTACCAGAAATGGTGTGGTGTAAAATAAGCCTTTTTAACACAGTATAGCTTCTTGGTGTCGTGTATAGACCACCCGCCACAGCAACAGACTATCTTGATAAATTGAATAACTTCCTTTGTGCCCATGTAAATGGGAACACCAGGCTAATTCTTACTGGAGACTTTTAATCTGCCTCACATTAACTGGGACGCTTTTTTGCCCGGACACGTCGAGATTGATAGTGGCGAAAAGATGGAAATTATGTTCGCTCACAACTTAACCCAAATAGTGCGCGTATATACACGAATGACATCTTCGTCTCAGTCAGTGTTAGACCTGGTGTTCCTTTCAAACAAATTGTGCAATTATAACATCTGTGTTGATGAGGGAATTTCTGATCATAGATTAGTCTCTGTTACTATTCCACTGAGTGTTTCACGAGCTAGAACCTATAAGACCGTGCAAGTAAAAAATTACACGAACGCAGATGACACTTCAATTCTTGACATGCTGGGGGATTCATTTGGTCATTTTGAGCACGCATCCGAGCGCCAAACAGTTGATGAATTGTGGCAACGTTTTAAAGATATTTAATAAATAGTGCATAGACAAATTCGTTCCTAGTAGAGTAAAACAGACTAAAAAGCGCAATCCGTGGATAACAGGAGATATTATTCACACAAACCGAAAGTTAAAAGGGCTGCGGAGGAAAAGAAACCATAGCTCTGAGGATATAGCACGTGTACGAAAAGAATTGAAGAAATGCTTGTTGGAATCTAAGCACGCTTTTTTGGTCAAAAGTTGAGTTCTTTTGTTAAACATTCACCTCACAAGTTTTGGCTTTATATGTCCGATCGGCGCGATAAAATTCACCAGCTGAAACGTGGAAATGAAATCGTGACGAAGAATGTTGATATTGCAGATAGTCTTAACATATTTTTTTCAGTCAGTTTTTACAAGGCGCAGATGTGACACTGGAACAGAGGATGAAATATGCCACTTATCTGAGCCGATGGGTGAGATTACTATCAGTCGAGATGGAGTATTGAATAATCTATTGTCTCTTGATTCCAAAAGAGCATGTGGGCCTGATGAAATACCCACCCCTTTTTTGCAGCGTTATGTAGAGTGGATATCTTACTACTTAGAAGTTATTTTTCAAAAAAACTATTTGTACTAGTTCAGTGCCATCGGACTGGCACACAGCTGTAGTTGTCCCTGTGTTTAAGAAGGGTGATCGGTTGTCCACCAATAATTACCGTCCCGTATCGCTCACGTCTATCTGCTGCAAAATATTGGAACGTGTCTTTGTCAAGCATGTCATCACATTCCTAGAAAATAAAAATTACTTTTATCCTTATCAGCATGGCTTTAGGAGTAAAGTTTCGAATACAACACAGCTTATCGAAACTATTCATGACTTTGCGACAGCTTTAGATATCAATGAACAAATTGATGTCATCTGCATAGATTTCACTAAGGCCTTCGATAAGGTACCTCACGACAGATTACTGTATAAGCTTCACTGCGCTGGACTAAGTCAACTTTTACTTAGTTGGATTAAAGCCTACCTAAATGACAGGAAGCAATTCGTGAAAATTGATAACTCTATGTCTAGCTCACTAGAAGTGTTTTCTGCGGTTCCACAAGGCTCGGTTCTTGGGCCCTTATGGTTTCTGATATATGTCAATGATATCGCAGATATAGCAAAACACCATGTTAAACTCAAACTGTTTGCTGATGATTGTTTAATTTACGCACGAGTGACTGGTAGGAAGGACCAATCGAACATTGCCGAGTGTCTAAAGGAATTACACTCATGGTGTGAAGCTTCGGGATTGGAAATCAATTATTCGAAATCTACCGTCGCCCACATTTCTAGGAAAAAAACGATAATTACATTTGAATACTGTATCGGGAATCACACCTTGTTGACAGTTAATGCATTTAAGTACCTAGTTCTCACAATAACGCATAACCTAAAGTGGCACACACATATTGATTATGTTTGCTCTAGGGCCTCACAAAAATTGTACATATTAAGAAAAAATTTGCAGGATGCTAGTATGGACGTAAAACTTCTTGCTTTTAAAGCTTTCATACGGCCAATACTGGAATATGCCAGTATTGTTTGGAGTCCCCATTAAAAAGTGCTTGTAAATAAACTTGAACGCATACAACGGCTTGCAGCTCGCTTTATATGCTCGAGATATGAACAGAACGACTCAGTCACAGAAATGCTACAACTATGTGATCTGGAGTCGCTCCACAAGCGCAGACGCAAAAATAGATTAAAGTTTCTTTTTAATTATTAGAAGGTGAGTTTAAAATTAACAGAAATGACAACATAGAACAACCTGGGAAACGAAGCGAGAGGGCAAACCATACACGAGTACTGCACCCTTATTTTGCACGAACGAAGGCGTACCGTCATACTTTCTTCTCCGATGTCATTGAAGATTGCAATGGGTTACCGAGTAACATAGTCAATGCGAGTGATGTTAATAAATTTGTGCATTTAATTGATTTACATTTATGTGATTTATTGTAAATATTATTGCGATTGTTATTCGTTGCATTGCGAATCAGGGTGTGTGTTTTTCGTTTTTCGTTTGGAATGCAGAGCTTTCATGGATTCGTATATATGTATATCTGGTTTATCATTGGGAGATGTATAGTTATATTCCCAATTTGTTTGTACAGTATGTCGTACCTTTCCTGTAATGACCCTCAATAGAGGGTTGACAGTATCTCTAAATAAATAAATAAAATAAAAAAACAGCAAAAAAACTTAACATGGGATAAGTGAATTCATAAATAATCGTCCTTCTTTTCTGTGGATCGCGCTGTTTCACGTTTTTTTTTTACTGACGTGCATCAAATAGACCAAACTTAATGCACTGTAGTGTCCTTTAAGACTAGCCGGCATGCATCTTTTCGAGAGCACGTGAGGTGACCTTGAAAACTTTCACGGGTCGTTCGTGTGCTCGGAAATGCTTCCGTTCTCACACTGCGATCAAGCACTGATTGACCCTGACAATTGTCGATAACTTCGGCTGGTTCTTTCGGCGTAGAACAAATATTTCTTTATTGTGGCCTTTTTAATTAGAGAGAGAGAAGCAATGTAGGAAAGGTATATAGGGAGGTTAACTACACTATGCGTCCAGTTTGCTACCATACACATGGGGAGGGGGAGAGACGAGTAAAAGAGAGAGAAAAAGATAGACACATGTCACATCACACACACAATGCCGAGTTTCACAGGCGGTCCCTCAATGAAGTTGCTGACAAGTATCTCAGGAGGGCTCGTGTGGCTTTCTGTGCTGATGTGCTGCGCGACCAGGCTCCCAAGATCTTTGCTTCATTAAATGGCCGGTCATCGAGTCTATTCAAGGCACACTGGAGAGTCCGGCGATCTTCATCAAATTGGGCACAGTGGCACAAGAGATGTTCAATAGTCTCTATACAGTTGCAGCTTTCACACATGAATGAATACACCATGCCAATGCGATGGCTGAATGACTTAGTAAACGCTACCCCAGTCCACAGCCGGCACAGCATTGTAGCGTGACGTCAAGAAATCTTGGATGGAAGTTGTTTTTGGAGTAATGACTTAAGATTCCTAGGGCGATGATTGGAGTTAAATGGAGAATTCCAGTGCGCAAGCGCGGCATTATGCGCGATGTGACGAAGTTCTCTAGCTGCGTCTACTGTTGACAAGGGTATTAACAGTGTGGGTACTCCATCGTGGGCACATCGGGCAGCGTCGTCGGCGAGGTGGTTACCACTGATGCCACAGTGACCCGGCAACCATTGTAAAACAATGTCGTGTCCTTGATCAGCAGCGCGATGACATATTTCATTAATACGATACACCATCTGGTGGTAGTTTCCACGTCGTAGACTTCGCACGCATTGAAGGGCTGCCTTGGAGTCGCAGAAAATAGCCCATCTACTAGAAGATTCTTGCGTAACAAACTCCACAGCGGCTCGAAGAGCGGCGAGCTCGGATCCCGTAGATGTCGTGACGTGTGATGTCTTGAATTTGACGGTGATTAATCGTGATTGTATGACAAAGGCACCTGTCGAACTTCCCGAGACCGAACCGTCCGTGTAAACATAAATTTGGTTAGCATACGACAAGTGCGAAAGGTCCAGTGAGATCTTCTTGAGGGCTGCAGATGACAGGCTTGCCTTTTTAGATATCCCCGGCACTTCAAGGTGCACAGTCGGTCTTTTCATGTACCACTCTGGAGATGGTGGTATGGTTGCGGGCGAGAATCTCCATGAGATGGAATTCTGGGGAGCCGCAACAACTTTGGAAAACGCTGCCTTTGGATCTTTCTAGTGGCAAGCTAGCAAGGTGGTGGTTAGGCACTCTGGATATGTGACGGATATGTCTGGAGTGTGTCGACAGTTATATATGTCGTGATCCGATGGTCTTTAGCAATACCAATTGTTGCTAACGTATTAGCACACCGAGGTAGCCCCAAGAATGTGCGGAGGACTTGGCCTTGAATGCTTCGCAGGACCCTGATGTTAGTTTTTCCGGCGTTGGAAAGCACGGGCGTGCTATACCGCAAATATCCCAAGAGGAGCGCTCTGTACAGCTGAAGCATAGATGACACTGATGTGCCCCACACTTTACCAGTGAGAAATCTCATCACGTGTGTGATAGAGCTGAGCCTCTTCTTCAAGTGCGAGATGTGAGCACTCCACGAGAGATCTCTGTCGATAATGACGCCCAGAAATCGGTGACGTCTCATATACGAAAGGTTCACTTTGTCGATAGAAACAGGATAACAGATCATGGGCTTGAGGGTAAAAGGGACTAAGGCGCACTTCTCGGTGGAAATTGTGAGGCCTCGAGCATGGGGGTCATCATCGACGCTATTCTCGCTGCTTTCTGGAGCCGTGCGCGTACCTGGAGTCGTGTCACTGCTGAAGCCCAGATACATATATCATCAGCGTATGTAGAGATATTGACTGATCGAGGTAGATTTTGTACATGGCCAATGATCGTAAGGTTAAAAGGCGTAGGGCTGAAAACCCCGCCTTGTGAAACGCCACGAGCGGTGTAATGATCAACGGTGCGGCCTTCCGCAGTGAGCACGAAGAAGGATCTCCTCTGTAGGTAGCTCCGAATCCATCGAAACATTTCTCAACCGATTCCAATGTTCGCCAAGGCATCTAGGATGGCATCGTGCGTTACGTTGTCGTATGCACCTTTCACATTGAGGAACATTGCAAAAGAGATGCGCTTGAGGTATTTCTGTTGTTGCACAGAGGTTACGAGGTCGATGACAATATGAATAGATGAGCGGCCTCTTCGAAAACCAGCCATGGCCTCTGGGTATATATTGTTACGGGGAAGATTTATTCACCGAGAGCTGGTCTTGCTAACGGCTTAGAGAGCGCACAGTCAAGCAGGCCAACGGGAGAAGCTCGAGAGTCCAACCCACAACAACCACGTTGTCGTCTTCTTCATTTGGGTGCCAATTCAGCTGTGTCGGGACGACAGTTCCATACACGTATCATCACCCCGGCCAGTAAGGCACCGTCTCGGTGCCTGTTAAATGAGCGAGTCGGCATTGTAGGGCTTGAGACGAGAAACGTGGACTACTTCCGTTCTGGGTGCAGCAGCTGATGAGTTTGTGGTAGCGGCAATCTCGTAGGTCACAGGTGTGACTTGACGAATGACTCGGTAGGGCCCAGCGTATCGCGATAGTGGTTTCTCGCAGAGGCCAACACGTCGAGATGGGAGCCACAGGAGAACAAGAGATCCCGCAGAAAAAACGGCATCTCTATGTCGACGGTCATAAAGAGACTTCTGTGCTGTCTGCGACGCTGATAACCGAGCGCGCGCTACCGCGCGTGCCGTCAGGGCCCTGGTGATCGCATCCTGAGCGTATGAAGTGTAGGATGGGTGGTCTGATGAAAGCAGTGTATCGAAGGGCAGCTAAGGGATGACGTCTGAAGAGTAGATAAAAGGGGAGTAGCCCGATGTTTCATGACGCGACGAGTTATAGGCGAAGGTTACAAACGGAAGAGCTATGTCCCAATCAGTGTAGTGGTAGATACGTACATGGCAAGCATGTCTGTCAATGTGTGGTTTAGGCGCTCCGTAAGGCCGTTAGTCTGAGGGTGGTAAGATGTAGTGAAGTTGTGATGGGTAGCACAAGATCGGAGTAGATCATCAACCACACGAGATAGAAAGTAGCGACCACGGTCTGTGAGCAGGTGAGACGGAGCGCCATGCTGGAGAGTAATGTCGTACAGCAGGAAGTTGGCAACGTCATGTTGCGCAGCTGGTTGGTAGCGCACGAGTGATAGCATACTGAGTGGCATAGTCTGTGGCCACTGCAATCCATTTATTTCCAGTTGTAGAAGTAGGAAATGGACCTAGCAAGTCCAACCCCACTCGATAAAATGGTTCGGCTGGAACCTAAATAGGTTGAAGAAGACCGGCAGGGGGAGTCGTAGGCTTCTTTCGGCGCTGGCAGAGGTCGCATGATGCGACGTAACGGCGAACAGAGTGGTAGAGGCCCTTCCAGAATACTCGTCGTCGAATGTGTTCGTAAGTTCTGGAGACTCCTAGATGTCCAGAAGTTGGAGCGTCGTGGAATTGTCGCAGAACATCCTTTCTCAGGTGATGCGGTACGACGAGTAAAAGTTCCGCGCCGTCGTGGTGTAAGTTGCGGCGGTACAAAACCTTGTCTTGAAGTAGGTATCGGCTAAGAGAAGGGTCAGCATAACGCGATTGAAGGCGGTCAATGATGGTGAGCAGCGATGGATCTCGGCGCTGTTCGTCGGCCGAAGTTCAGAAAGCCAGTGATGGCTAAAACGCAGGAATCGGATTCCAAATCAGTGGAGCTAGGTGGATCAACGCGGTGCCGGGATAAGCAGTCCAGCATCGCTGTGCAGCTCTCCAGATTTGTAAACAACCGAGAACGTGTACTCCTGTAATCGAAGTGCCCATCGGCCGAGTCTTCCTGTAGGGTCCTTAAGCGTCGACAACCAGCAAAGCGCATGATGGTCCGTGATGACTGCGAACGGACGTCCGTATAAGTACAGACGGAATTTCGCAATAGCCGAAACGAGGGCTAAGCATTCCCGCTCAGTGATGGAATAATTTTTTTCGGCTTGCGACAAAAGGCGGCTAGCGTAGGCTATCACATGGTTGGCGCCATTCTGTATCTGAGCGAGTACAGCACCAATGCCATGGCCGCTTGCATCTGGTGCGAAGCTCCGTTCGAGCCGCTGGATCAAAATGAGCCAACACAGGTGGTGATGTGAGGGCGGTAATTAGCGATGCGAAGGAATGTTCTTGGTTCCTTCCCCAAGAAAAGGCCACACTTCTTTTTAAGGAGATCCGTGAGGGGCCTGGCAATATCCGCGAAGTTGAAGACAAAGCGGCGGAAGTATGAGCAGAGCCCAATAAAACTGTGAACTTCTTGTGTGGAACGCGGAACCGGGAATTCTCGGACTGCACGGACTTTGTCAGGGTCGGGTTGAACACCAGCGGCGTCAACAAGGTGGCCGAGTAGTTTAATCTGCCGGCGTACAAATGAGCATTTAGACGAATTCATTTGGAGACCAGCGCAACAAAAAACGTCAAAAATTGCCGAGATACGAGACAGGTGGCTTTCGAAGGAGGGAGAGAAAATGATTACATCATCCAGATAGCAAAGGAAGGTCGATCATTCGAAACAGCGAAGAAGAGAGTCCATCATACGTTCAAAAGTAGCCGGGGCGTTGCACAACCCAAAAGGCATGACCTTGAATTGGTAAAAGCTGTCGGGTGTGATGAATGCTGTCTTCTCGCGGTCGCGGTCGTCGACCGAAATTTGCCAGTATCCGCATCGGAGGTCGAGGGAGGAGAAATAGTTGGCGCCGTGGAGGCAGTCGAGCGCATCATCGATTCGGGGTAAAGGATAAACGTCCTTCTTGGTGATCCGATTCAGGTGGCGATAGTCGACGCAAAAGCGCCAGGTGTTGTCCTTCTTTTTAACTAAGACCACAGGGGATGCCCAAGGACTCAATGAAGGCTCAATGACATCTTTACTCAGCATTTTCTCGACCTCCGTCTGTATAACTTGGCGCTCAGCATGTGACACGCGATAAGGGCGTTTGGGGAGTGAACTGGCGTCGCCGGTGTCGATGCGGTGGGTTACGGCACTTGTGCGGCCCAGGGGACGGTCGTCGACGTCAAGGATATCCAGGTAAGAAAATAGAACACCCCGGAGCGCTGCAACTTGGGAAGGTAAGAGGTCACTGGATATCATTTTGTCGAGGAACGTCTCATATTGCGACGTGATGACAGGTTTCACCATGGTGTTAGGGTCAGGGGTAAAAGAACAAATTGAACATTCAACAAGGATGGAAAGATCGGCTAAAGTGATGTCTTGGGGAAGAACTTGGGTCGACGTAGAGAAATTCAGAACTGGAAGTAGCACCGTGTTATTAGCAACAACCACTACAGTATGTGGTAGTGCGATGTGTTGCGTAAGGGCCAAATCAATGAGGGGAGCCACCAGATAGTCTCCATCAGGAACGGATGGGAAGGGCGACAGAGGAATGTGCATAGCAGCCTGGGGTGGTAGCCGTAGAGACTCCACCGATCGTAGCCGAGTGCGACTTGGAGGAGTGAAATCGGTGCACAAAGGCAATTCGAGCCATAAGATACCGTTAGAACAATCGATGAGGGCGGAGTGGGCAAGTTAAGAAGTCAATTCCAAGGATGACGTCGTGTGGGCAAGCATCAAGGACTGCGAAGAGAACGGAAGTGTGGTGGCCAACAACAGTAACGCCGGCAGTGCACATACCAAGCACCGATGTTCGACTTCCGTTGGCAACTCGAACAGTATGAGAAACATAGCTGGTGTGAGAACCTTTTTCAGGCGAGATCGAAGTGTAGAACTCATAACAGATAGTTGGGGCACCAGTGTCATTAGAGAGTAACGGCGGTGGCCATCAACGACACCCGAAGTAATTGCGTCTTGAATTTGTAGCCCGGTTGAGGGGTTTCGTTCCAAGTCGTCAACGCAGCGCCACCTCTAGAGCTGCACTCGTCAGTTTCCCGGGGAATGGCCAGATAAGCCGGTGACGGAGAGCGCGGCGTGAGGGCAGGGTGACGGCTGACCCTAGAGGTGACGGCGAGCGGCTAGACAGTTTCTTTGGGCGACGACGTCAGCGTAGGACGGTTCGAGCGTGAAGATGAACGGCGAGCTGAATGGTCCTGAATATGGTCATCCAAAAAACCGAATTGCGAATAGGTGCCCACGGTCTTGACGGCGGTCGACATTAGGAAGCTTGGCTGGAAATACCACCTGTTGCGGGCAAATGGCGGGAGATGTGCCCAACTCGAGAGCAAGAAAGCAGTATGGGTCGATCATCGTGCGTGCGTCCACTCAGAGGGAATTTCAGTAGCGAGTGGTGGGCAAATCGAGGGAGTCGCAGCTGCCGCAGCGACAAGTGGAGCAGAGTGGTGGTCAGCGTTGTGGACGGAAGTGCTCATGGGCTGCGGTATAAGTCTGGCGGGCTGGGGAACCTGGACGCCCAGGTTAGCAAACTCCTGACGTACGACGGCTTGAATAAGCGAGACTGTTGCCCAGTTGTCTTGCGCAGGGGGCTGATAGGAAGCGGGTGCCATGGCTTCCAACTCCTGGCGAACAATCCTTGCGATATTGGCAGGAGGCGCAAGTGAACGGGGCGCTGCAGAACCCTCGCAAGACGAAGTCGCAGCAGTGTTTGGTAGTCTCGTGATGTGTCGGGTTATTCGCCTGCTTTTAGCTTGTTCAAATCGTCGGCATTCAGATATGATGGAGTCGACAGTGGCACAGTTCTTGCACATTAGTATGTTGAAAGCATCATCAGCAATGCCTTTCAACACGTTGCTGATCTTTTCCGCCTCGGACATGTTTTTGTCAGTCTTCCGACACAGTGCCAGTACGTCTTGAATGTACGTGACGTACGACTCCGTCGATGATTGAACACGCGACGCGAGTTCCTGCCTGGCTGCCATCTGACGAGCAACTGACCGACCGAACAAATCACGAAGCTTTTGCTTGCATGTGTCCCAGCTGGTTAGTTCTTCATGCGTCTCAAACCAGGCGCGTGCCGTACCGCGTTGGTAGAATAGATTATTTGCCAGCACAAGCGTTTCATCCTACCTGTAGTGCTTGCTGACGCGCTCGAATAATGCGAGCCATTCTTCGACGTCCGTGCTGTTCGTCCCGGAAAACGTGCCAAGGTCGAGAAGATGGGAGGGAATCACAGGTGATGGAGCCGGCGTGGATGGCGAGGCCTGAGTTCCGGTTCAGGCATCGCGGCTGGGCAAAGCTGGCGTCACTGCGGAGTTCCAGCGGGTTGTGTGAAGACCCTTCACCTTCCA
>NW_023611012.1:0-125812 GCF_013339725.1 Rhipicephalus microplus
AACCTTTTTAATGGGTTGGAGTATTGGATGAACCATTCGCTATGCTATTCGCAGGGTGATGCCTGGTTGTTCTTTAGCTGTTTCAAAACGCTTTTTTACTTATATTAACGTGATTTTTTCCCAACCTAAAGCTTGCCTAAAGCAAGGCTGTGTACAAGTCCCAACAACGGTGTGGCTCAGTGTTACAATACTGGGCTGCCTGGCGGCCGACCCTGGTTCAAGCCCCACTGTGTTCTTGTTTCGTGCGAAGTGAATACGGACACCGGCAGTGGACAACTATGGCGCCGCGCATGACCCGAGTTTGTGATCTTATAACAGCGTTCGCTGTGAAAGACGAGGCCGAGGCTCCACTCAAATTTCAGCCATGGATAAATGTGAGTTCTATTCAGGAAAAGAGATGAAAATTGTCCAGTTTCCAGGCTGGATTGAGCACCTAATAAAGCACTAGGTTAAGAGTGCATGATCAGCGATTTACAAGACACCTCTGAGGTGGCCTAGCAATGCGTCCACAGAAAAGCTGTTAGGATTACGGAACTACAGGAGGCGCACCTGGTGGTGTAGCACGCTAGGCTTTGCATGAACACAACGTGCAGGGATATTATAGAAAATATTGGTGTTGGGGCTGAGGATCCCTCTGTCGACAATTAAGCTCAGCTTGGTAGAGTTACACAAGGCCCTCTAAAGAAAGGATTGAAGGCAGGCAAGAACCTGAGCTCTACATGTTGAGTGCGGTCAGCAGAAAATGACAGTGTGTACAGACGTAGAGGAATATAAGGACAAAGACGCGTTTGTGATTGCGGTGGTGGACAGACTTGCTAACCTCTGGATTAGTTAAAACTCAATTTTTATCAATCGCTGAGGAAGTGGGAATAGTGCTAGATATAACCAGTTATCATGATGACCCGACACTTAAAGATTTGAAGAGGCAGTGCTAATATGGAGAGTGGCAGAGTGAATTGCGCGCGATTGCACCATAGACCGATGGGAAGAGCAGTTTGAGAAATCGGAATTATTTGTGTACCCACACCTCTGGAATCCCTGGGAACAAGGCGGCCCATATGGGTACTGGAGATTTTGTCAACCGGGTAGGTGAGTCGCTAGTTCCGCGAATGTGCGCGAGTGATCGGCTGTTGGCTCTCAGCGACGTCACCCATTATTAAAAACTAGTGGGGATGACTTTCCGACCCTGAGCAATCTTCTCCGAACCCGGACGCATTGACTAATATACGTCCGGAGGAGATCAAGCCACTATGCAAACGGTCCCACGCAGGGTCAACATATCACCATTTACTGTGGTTATCTTGCAGGTTTATGCGGGATTCCTCTCTGGGGCCCTGGGAGGCAGTGCTGACCAGCTCAGATCGAGTCGTCTAGAAAGGGTCATGAAGTGAGCTATACAGGTCACCGTCAACTTTGGGCTGAGGGCGATCTGACGCGGAATCGCCCATAGATGCCTGACGCCATCGACGGAGTGAGTTTTATTAAGCGAGTCCGCCTCTTTTGTTAGCAACGCGTCTGATTAAGTGTGACATGGATTATGCCCTGGCCGCTATGCGCTCTATGCTGAGATTACTTCTGCTGCCCTCCTGCAGTATTGTGCCAAGAATTCTTACCGAGGTGACTTGTGGTATGTGCGTACCATCCACAGTGTGTTCGTCAATAGGTATGGGAGTGAGCCACGTAGGACCCCATTTAGGCCTGGAAAAAGGAATTAGAATTGAGCGGTTGACACTTGCAAGCCCGTTTGGTTGAGATAGTCCTAAATTATGTTAATTGCTTTCTGTAACCTGCGTTCGACCACACCTTCAACGCCGCCCTCACTCCAGATGGTGATCTCATCTGCGTAGAAGGCAAGGCCGAGGCCGTCAATAGCGCCGAGTTCACGCGAGAGTGCACTCAAGGCAAGACTGAATAAAAAAGGGAGAGGACCGCCCCTTGTGGGGTGGGTCTTAGGCCTAGTTCATACGTCTTGGAGTATAACGATCCAAGTCGGATGGTTGCTTTCCGGTCTCTCAAAGAGGAACGTATGTATTTGTAAAAGCGGGTGCCGAGTCCTGCTTCGGGTATAGACCGTAGGATGTGTGTGTTTAACCTTGTCAAATGCCGTTTCGAGGTCTAGTGCTAGGACTGCCTTGGTGTCTCACGTCTTAACAGAGAGTACCCGGTGCTTTAGCATTAACATTACTTATTGTGTTAACATGGAAGAGTGAAAGCCAATTTGATTGAATGGTAGGAGACTATGTTCCTCTCCGTATTTGGTTCCTCGTTTGAACATGGCGTGCTCGGCCACTTTGCCTACACACGAAGTAAAGGAGATGGGTCGGAGCGCGCCTATCTCAAGGCGTTTACCCGCCTTTGGTATGAGAATTACAGCGGCTTCTCTTCAATCTAGTGGTACTTCTCCGGTCATCCACACCTCGTTGATGTGCTTTGTGAGAACTTGTATGTTCTCTTCAACTAGATTTTTAAGCAGTTTGTTAGTTATGTCTTCTGGCCCTGCTGCCGAGTTGCAGTTTAGGTTGGTGAGTACTGCTCTTATTTCCGTGCACGTGAAGGGGGAGCCCAACGGGTCGTCGCCTTTCTGTGAGGTTGGAGGTGGATAGTCTGTGTCGGAGCTCTGTTCAGTGCAGAGGCAAAAGGCTACGAGTTCATTAGTGATTCGGTCGTTGGTCAAATCAGCTTGGCGAAGCTTGTGTAGTAGTCTGTCTATAGAAAACTGTTGGTCTGATTTCATAGGTTTGTCACCTAGGAGATGTTAGAGTGTGTTCCATTTGGAGCCTCTGGAAATTTTTGCATCTACGGAGTTGCATACCTCATCCCATTGCTTTTTACCTAGCGTGCGGCTATGTTCTTCAAGCTGTTTGTTTAATTCTGCAATCTTTTTACGAAGGCGTCTACTGAGCTTCTGTGTTTTCCATTTCACTAGGAGTGCTTGCTGAGCTTCGATGAAGTGAGCAAGACGACTGTCGATGTGTCCGATTTCGCGTGTGATTTCGATTTCTTTAGTTGCCTTGAATACGCCTTCTTCGAGACGTGCGAAGAGATCGCTAGTAGAAGTGTAACTGTTTTAATCGTTCTTTCTGATACCGCGAAACTGATCTCAGTCTACGACTTTGAATTTACGAGGTGTGGAAGTAGAAACGCCAGGGGTGATGATACAAGGTAGTGATCACTGTATAGGTTCATTTGTGTGTTAAGCTTTGTGAGGTTACGAGCATTTCTCGTGAGGGCCAAGTCAGGCGTTGTGTCTCTAGTAGACGTTGTCCCTGTGGGAGTAGGGAATGTGGTATTGGTGATGAGCGTAAGGCAGTAGCGCGCTATCTGCGCAGCCAGTACTTTTACTTTAGCATGGACGTAACCATATTGCCAGTCTAGATTAGGAGCATTTAAGTCTCCACCAATCAGGAGGGTGTGGTCTCCAACTATCTTATTCGTTTTCCGAAAAAGTGCTTTGAAAGTTTTCTTTTGGTGAGCTGGTGAGCTGTAAACGTTTAGAATGAATACGGAGTGCTTAAGATGCGAATTTGGTATGAGTTCGATCAAGATGTGTTCAACCTTGAGATCAGGGTGAACTTCATGTTTGAGGTGAGCTAAGCTTTTTGATATAACTATGGTGATCCCTCATTAACCCTTCTGAAATGCGTGCTCAACCCGGTAACTCGGAAGTGCCAGATTATCAGTGAGCGTTTCCTGAAGCATGAGGACGGAATGCCTTTCAGCTGTAGAGCACAGTAATTGTTCCAAGGCGTCCTTCCTTTTGGGGAAGCTAAGACAATCCCATTGCCAGATGGTTATATTGCTTGAGGTAGCCTTTTTTACCAATGATTTATTTGCCGTCTCTGCATCATGTGATGTCGGTTGGCTTCTAGAATTTCTAGACGTGCGGAGAATTCATTGCTCTGCATTTTTATAGGGTTCAACTCAACTAATAAATTGGAGCGGAACTGCTCTAACAGGGCTGTCAAGTGAGCCATTATGCTCGCCATCGTTAGAGGCTCTTCGGCGGCCTGCTCGGGAACTGCGCGACATTTTGCTCCTAGTACAGTAGCCGGAGTAGCGGAATTTTTCACGTTTTCGCGTGGCTTAAGGGGTTGGGCTGTTTGTAGTACAAACTTACTCTCATTGAGCTCTTTGCGCAGGTTAGCGTTCTTGCCATCGATAAATTGAATTTTTTCTACTACGGGCTGTGGCAATGATTCTTCTCTGCGCACAAATTTTTCAGCCTTCAGCTGTTTCGCTTGCCTTCTCTGGGAATCCATTCAGTTATCCTTAAGCGCAGGTTGTTATCCTGCCTACGCGCTCCATGATCAGCCCATAACCATTTCTTTCTTCTTGATTTCCACTGTGATATACTTGATATGATATGATATGTTTGACCCTAATACGCTAAGCGATCTTCTCGTCTCTAAAGGTTACACCTACTATTTTCCTTTCCGCCACTCGCTGTGTCATACTCAATTGAAGCGGAACGCTCTTTCTAAGCCTCCAGGTTTCTGCTCCGTAGGTACGTACCAGCAAGATGCCGCTGTTTTATACCTTTCTCTTGAGGGATAATGGCAATATACCAGCATTGATTGAAGAGCATTTGCCGATTGTGCTTTCCCCTTTCTTATTCAGTTACTTCAGCATTGGTGTAAAATATACAAGTATTAAAAAAACCAAAACACAAAAGTTTCACGTATAATTCTTCATCGTCGTCAGCCACAGCATCAAAAATTGCAGCGGGCAGCATGCTTCTCCCCCCCCCCAAAAAAAAAGAAGAAAATTCACATGGTGAGTGTATGCATATTACGCAAAAATGATGATTTCTGGTGTAGTGGTTAACCTACAAATGTGCTTGTAGCAGTTACTAAAAGAGTGCTTACAAAGGGCTCTGAAAGGCTGCGCTTACAGTTTGCGCTGTGACTGTGCTGTGTGTTCTGCGCACGCCTGGCGGTTTTTTAGGGGCGAAGCTCCTTAATGCGTCGGTCTGTCCATCCCCTGTAATTATGTATGTAGCAATACTTAACGACCGGTGGCACATACCCACTCTGGAGCGGGTATGTGCCACAGGGGATGCGATATAGGAGATGGCGGTACTTGGAGTGTTCACTAGATGGACACACAGACGGACGCACAGACAGAATAGCAGAAAGATGGACGGATGGATAAACGTGCGGACGTACGGAAGGATGGACGCACGATCCTACAGACTAACAGATAGATGAATCGACTGACCCACGGACGGACGCATGCACAGACGAACGCACGCATGGATAAATGCATAGATGGTCGCGCGGACGGACGGAAGCAAGGGTGAGCGGATGGTCGGAAGCACGGACGGGCTCACGGATTCTTCGCCTTACTCATCATCATTTACTTCGTAGACATGCTGTGATTTGTTATAACATATTTTTTTCTTCCTACTTAGTTCTATGCCTCTTTTTGTCTCCATCTTCGTTGTTTTTGTCTCATTCTATTTGGTTCTTTTTCTTCTCTCTCTATCTCCCTGATTCGCCTAGCGGAGTTTTGTGTTCACGATCAGTATTTCGAACGTCGAGGTCCATTTATTATGATAATAGCTTTCTGAGATATATAGTCCATCATTTCCCTGCTTTATGAAATATGTAAACTTATTCAATTTTCTGTAAATCGCTTCCAATTCAATGAAACAGTTCCTTATACATATAATTAATTTCTACGAAACAAAATTTGTGCTAACTAGCGTTCAAGGAAAGAAATACAGAATATACCTCATTCTAGGGCTTGCAGGCATAACACCATCTGTAAGCTGCTGTGTGAGATTTGCAAGTTTGCGCTAATTGATCAGGAGTCACATCGATATTTAAAAATAACATATTGCTCGTGATGTTCTTCGGCCGAGGGCATTGGTGAATATTTTTCTTTTATCTAGAAAACGTGTCTTCGTGATTTTCATGTGCCAGACGCCACACTGAAGCCACACCTTTCGGTATTCAGGTAAGGGATGTGATGAAAATATTGCGCGTAAAACATTTCAAGGAATAGCTAACCATAATTTAAATGTTTTGTTATTTGTGCTACAAGTTAAGACGTATACATTAATTGTGCACCATTTATTAAACAATTCCACTGGAAGACATGGAGTCTTCTACAACATCAGAAGAAATGTACATCGCTAGTGCTTGTTTCACATCGAAGGCCTTGTTTAATACAACTCATGGAAGGAATGCGCCTCTTTTGCGGTCTAAATTCGTCCAAGGTGGCGCCTCCTTTACGATGTTTGTAGCTTCATGCAGTGAAATAAAAGAGGGCTAAAATAAAAACATAGCGAAGTATTATATAGTATTACGAAGCGACGCTGAATAGTCCGGAAGCGATCGATTGCTGGCTGCCGTCAACCAGCGCTGTCTCTCTCAAGTCACGAAGATAACCGTTCTGACGCAAAGACACCTTGCCGTGTGGCTTCCGGTGAGACAGGCGGAGCCGATCAACTATCTCGACTTCTCACGTCTCAGCTGAGTTTGACTCCTGTCGGCAGCGGAACCGTGTTCCGGCGTTTCTTGGTATTTTTTCGCCTTTCTAGCGCCATTTTCATGTGCTTGGTTATGTGCGCAAAAACGCTCAACATTTCTCCCTGCTGGTGCATCCCGTACATCTGCAGAGCCGAAACCGATTTCTGACATCGGTCTCTATTACATGTTTACCATAACTCTACGAAACGAAACTATTAATATTGCTAGTGGTAGTGTTGCTGATGATAATAGCAAATATTCTACCGCCGCGGCTGTCTTGTGGCTACGGTACTTGGCTGCTGACCCACAGGTGATGGGATGGAAACCCGGGTGCAGCGGCTGCTTTTTTGATGGAGGTGAAAATGCTGTAGGCCTGTGTACTTAAATACGGATGCAAGCTAAAGAAGCACCAGTGGTCAAAATTTCCGGAGCCCTCCACAACAGCGTTTCTCTTAATGATATGGTGGTTTTGAAACGTTAAACCCCACATCATATTATGAGCTTATGGTAAATACTATTGTTGTCATTATTATTACTGGAATAAAAATATATATTTGACCTGTGAGTTTGTTATGTTCTTTTTTTTTCATTTGAAGCAGGACTAACTGGTTTCCGGCGGCCTAATATGGGCTAATATGGAGCAATGTACGAAAAACGTTGCATTATCAATTGTCGCCATTGCGCAAGCGCAGCACGCTACGTTTTGGCCAACTGCGTTAAATGACGAAAATAGCGGGCGACCGCAAGGAATGCTGTCTTTGTGTACACTATTCTGAACAACGCTGATAAAGAAGTGCGCTAAAAATACTATAATGCAACAGCATCCTAAGAATAACACACAAGTGCTCCTAAGACCGGCTGGAAAACTAGAAGTGTTTTCAGGATACCTAGTTTTTTTTCCGGTTCAGGTCCCATGGTTATCATTTACCATTTTTGTCTAGTATAATTAACACCATGTTCAAAAGCGTAAACGCATCTACTCAAACTTATGCAATATTAACTGATGTATTGAGGGCTGTAAATGTACTTTTCCGCTGTCTGGATTTGCAGCTTATCTAACATGAGAGGAGCGGGTACCTCAATGTGAGAATTTCGGTGTGCAGAGGTGATGGTTGGAAACCGCATAAGTGCAGCGTCACCAGCTTTTTTCACTAAGTGCCCATGGGTTATAATATGTTGGGTCTCGCAAGGAGAAGGCCACTCAGAGCACACGGACACAGCAGACCCGGTCGGGCAAAACAAACATTCCTGCAGATTTATTCAACTAATTTACAAATGATGAAATCACCAACCGAATAAATACGTAAATAGTGACATGCGAAAACAACATTATACAATATTCCAACACAATCCAGCAACATAGCAAACACAAAGTAACTCGAAAGGGGCGTCGCCGTTGTTCGACTCAACATGAAGGGTCCACGAGAGACGACCCCTGGTGCCGTCATCATAGACCCACCGCCGGATACGTCTTTATTACTTATTTATTTATAAATATTTATTTATTTTTACATAATGAAGCTTTAAAGGGTTTTTTGTGGGAGTTAAAAAAAGCAAAAACAACAGGAACAAATCAACATTCACGAACGGGCTTTCGAAAATTCTTGAAATGATAGAGAACGAACATTTCGGAGCAGCATATTCCAGACTTCTATGGTTGAAGGGAAAAAGCTGTATTTTACCATGTCGGTGTCGATTAAAAATGTTGCATTGTTAAAGAATAGTCACTCCTCATAAAAAGATCTCAAAAATTGAGATATGATTGTAGAATGCAGAAGTGAGCAGAATTGATGAAATTGTAAAAAAAAATTGGCATTCAACATGGTGACGCTTTGCAAGTGGAGTGACACCTAGCTGGGAAAGGGAAGCTTGCATATAAGGCGCACGGCTCTTGTTTAAAAAGATGCAAGTTTGTTGATAGCACAATTTTTATGGGAGCTCCGAACCACACTACCGTATTGAAGAATGGGGCGATTAAGAGTTTTGTAGTGAAGCAGCTTGGTTTCCTGAGGAGCAAGACACGATTTAAATGAGCGGAACTTCTAAGGGCTTTGTTACATGCGCGATCAATGTTTTTAGACCACGATAAATTATCTGCCATAAGAATACCAAGATTTTTACATTCGGACCCCCTATAACGACTAACTTCGTAAAAACCGTAGTCAAAATTCAAAGGGCATGAATGTTTGCTGAATGACACAATGACTGTCTTGGAGAAGTTTTGTTCATTTGCCTAGATTTGGAGCAGTACTATTTTGAGAAAATGAATTGTTGAGAATAGCATGAGCCAGTGGACATTTAACAATGTGATAGAAGACGATGTCCTCAGCGAAAAGGCGTATTTTCACTAAAGTGTGTAAGGGGAGGCCATTAATATAAAGTAGGAATAAGATGGGTCATAACACACAACCCTGCAGAACTCCTCATGAAAGCGGCATCGAAGGAGAGTTAGTCGACCTGAAGCACACATATTGTGAACGCTGCAAAAGAAAGTCGGCAATCGAGCCAGCCAATGATTCGTTATGGCAAACAATTTCTGCAATTGTTTAGACTGAGCTACAGTGTCAAAGGCCTTGGCAAAACCAATGCATATTTATTCATTCATGTACCCTCAAGAGCCGAGGGCATTACATAGGGGGGGGTGGGTAATAGTATACATATATACAAACTAACACGAACAATAAAGTAATAAGAGGTATGAAAAAGTAATTAGGAGCGTATAAATAATGTACAAAATGGCAGAAAAGTAATTTTAAAGACAAAACTACACTCAAAAGGAAGACGTAATACAAGAACAAGTGAGGCTGAACATTTATATGCTAAACAATGCTGATCATTGTCAAGTAAGCGAGTTATACAGCGTGCTGAAAAAGTCAATATATAAGCACATGTACATCTGGGTCGGTTATACTAGGTCGTTCAAACACCAAGGTGAAGCTTTAATTTGTGAGTAAATTCATCGTGTTTTTTATACAGACGATATTGTTGGGAAGTTAATTCCAATGATTAACAGCAAGAAGTTATGGTGAATGAAAAAACAGGTTTGCTCGGGCAAATAAAGGGCAAATAACATCGTATCAACGTGGTCACATATGTCTGAAGAGCTGCTTATGTCATGAACGATTTCTGTGCGTTGCGTAGTGGCGCTACAACCACATCTTAAACCATGCTGGGAAGTGCTCAAAATATGGTTGGTTTCAAGGAATTCTATGTTGTGTTTGAGAGTAATGTGCTCTAGCATTTTACAGGAATGCTCTGTTAAATAGACGAGTCTCTAATTGCCTAAAAATTGAGCATTACCTGATTTAAATAGGGAAAGATTGGAAGCACGTTTCTGCGAGAATAGCATTTTTGCTGACGAGAGAGATTTCTTGAAAATAAGTAAGAAGTATGCGCTACACCAAAGAACATACCTAACTAAAAAAAGCTGTTGGGATGCTATCGGGGCGACATGATTTATTTTGTCTAAGCGTAAAATGAAATTGAGCACGCCCTCAAGTGGAACTGACACATCGTCGATTCCAGCAAGAGATTGTGAATAAAAAGCAGGAATGCACGAGTTGTCAGTCGTAAAGACTGCGTAGAAGTAGGTGTTGAAGACTGAAGCTGGTATCCCTGCATCAGAAACTACAACATTGATAATTGTAATAGTGTCTGATGAACAACCAGATGGTAGGATAGCCTTCCAGAATTTACGAAAAATCTTTTTCTTTAGCTTTGGTGAGGTACCTTTGTAATAATGTTTTCAGCAGCTTCCATTTTAGCACATGCTTCTGTTTTAGCACCGCTAACCAACTGTTGAAGTTTTGTCGAGTTACCGGGGTGCCTTAAGCAACGTAGTCTGGTCACACGACGTGAAAAATATAAGATATCTCTAGTCATCGAGAGTATATAAGTGTTAGTTTTCTTTGTTTTTAGAGGAATGGAATGATTGATACACTTACTGACAAAACCTTCGAAAAAAGTAGATAATGTATTGACATCCCTCATGCTTTTCAGCTGAAATACTTCTGCTTATTACAAAAGAAAGAAAATGCCTAGTACGTTCACCTACACTAATAACCAGTGTTATACACAGGAGGTAGACAAATGTAGGTATCTGGGTGTCAATATCGACAACACACTAACCTGGTCATCACATATATTGGCTACCTAAATCTCCACGCTGCAGAAGTTGTGGTTTCTGAAACAGAAACTCGGACCATACAACAAAAGTGATGCTGCAGAACTTGAATGGGTTCAAAGAAAAGCAGTGCGCTTTATATTTATTAAGTATAGAATGACTGACTCGCCTTCCTCAGAAATGAGGAAGCACAGCATCTCGTCGATAAAATTGCACAGAAAGGTCAACAGCTTGCCTTTTCTTTTTAATTGTCTTACCGCAAATACAAACGTAACAATGCCCAACTGTGTACGTCCCCACTCAGCTAGGAACACTAGACACACCCACATAAGGCCACTTGCCCTAATTTCTGCTAAAACATAATCGCATAAATACAAGTTTTTTCTAAGAACTGCGTCCGAATGAAATGCTGTACTCTCGACTGTTTTTCATTTCATTGATTTTGTATGCGATCTGGAAAATTTATTTTAAGTTTCATAATTGTACCTGACAATTTTTCGTCCCCATTTTTCTCATTACTTTTTTGTTTTTTGCTGTGATTGTGATTTCAAGTTTTTTCCAATAGGCTGTGGTCAATTCGCAGCCCCTCCTGCATGGACCAGGTGGTGTTCTGCAGTATTGCTAAATGAAATAAAAAAGAGCTGCAAAGCGTGTCGGTAATTGCTTGATCATCAGTGCAGTTAAAAAGACGAAACCTGCAGTAATTGTAACGGCATTTTGGAACGATACCAGGAACTGATGACAGTGCAGCGTTATCAATATGTATCAGCAATAACAGATTTGAAACCGGACATGGTTAGGGTCTATTGACTAAAACCAGATCAAGGACAGCACGACCAAGATTTGATAACTTAACCATTTTTTGAAAGCTACATGACAACGCAATGTTGAACAACTCTCTCTAATAAATACTTCGTTTCCAATGACTGGCATAGATGGCCGCCAGTTTATAGCAGGAGCATTAAAATCACTTATGTAAATAATGTTAGATGCTGAAGTAATGTAGCTTTGAAGAAATTGGTTGATGTTATGTGTTGTATATCGAAACCATGTGGGCGGTAAACGATCCCGATAATCAAGGACACCATTTCTAAGTGAACCTTGCACCACAGAGACTCAGTATTTGGTGGTGCAGAAAGCACAGAAATGTTTCGGTGATACCGATGGAATAGAGCAACACCTACTCCTCGCCCCACCTCTCTTCCTCTGGGAACCACCTGGTAGCTAGAGAGAGGTATTTCAGAACCAGGTACTCCATCGTGCAGCCATGTCTCAGCAACGCCAATAATGTGTTGGGCAAAACGAGACCAAAGAAAGAAACTTGGAATAATTACTGACAACAAGTATGGTATGGATATTTATTATGAAAATATATCTAACATTATTTACATAAGTGATTTTAATGCTCCTGCTATAAACTGGCCATCTATGACAGTCATTGGAAACGAAGTATTTATTAGAGAGAGTTGTTCAACATTGCGTTGTCATGTAGCTTTCAATAAATTGTTAAGTTGCTATCTGATGTGCCCGATCTCTAGCGCTTGTGTTTAAATGTGACACTTGGCTGCCAGAATTTCGTGTTGTACGCAGCCTACCGGGCTCCTGATGCAACAAGCGATTATCTGACAAAGCTGCATGCGCACATGCTACAATTCATCGAGAGAAAAGTAATATTGGCAGGAGACTTCAATCTTCCAGGTATTGACTGGGAAAGATTAGAAGCAGGCTCTGACTCTGTCAATATTTCTTGTATGTTTGATATTATGATTGACCACAATCTTGTGCAAGTTGTGGTTGAACCCACGCGTGTTACAGAGTCTACATCTTCATTGCTTGATTTGGTATTTTTACACCGATCAATTGCTCAGTGCGACGTGTCCCTAATCTCTGGCATATCGGACCACAGTTTGATTAGTGTTTCGTTCTTCTTGAATATAAACCGTTCTGGGGATGTGAATACCACAAAAGCTGTTAAAAACTTTGCGCACGCTCAAGATTCGTGTATTTTCGAGTTCTTGGATGATCACGTGGCTGAGTTTTGTGGTGACAATGTGGAACATCTTTGGGAGAGAGATTCAAGAATATCTGTACGTTTTGTTTAGATAAATTCATTCCCAATAAGCTAAAAAAACGCACTAAGTTCACTCCGTGGGTCACGAGACCTATACTGCATCTAAAACGAAAGGCTGAACGTCTCAGGAAAAAGAGGGCAGCTTCCCAGCGCCTAGGTGAAGTCCGGTCTGCTTTACACGAAGCGATTCAACGCGAGAAAAGCTTTTATTTCAATACCACACTGGCTAATTTTATTAAAGATTACCCGCAGAAGCTTTGGGTCTACATTAGCGATCGCAAAAAGAACGTAGAACAAATTTCTGTGAACGGTTCTCTGGTATCGGATGCGAAAGCGATTGCTGATCATTTTAACTCTTTTTTTCATAGTGTTTTCTGTCAGTCTTCTCAGCCTGTGGCTTTTGTGCATGATTCCGCAGATACTCCACCAGGAAATTTAATTTCATATGAAGGAGTTTTAAACATGCTTCTTCGAATAAAAGTAAAATCCTCCGGTGGGCCAGAAGGAATACCGAACGAATTTTTTCGACGGTATGCCGAGCCCTTGTCCAAATACCTTGTTACAATTTTTGAAGCTTCAATCCGTCCTGCAACGTTACCTAAAGAATTAAAAATGGCTCGTGTCAAGCCAATTCCCAAAAAGGGAGACCCTCTTCTTGTCTTCAATTATTGGCCATTTTCGATTATATCGTCTTGTAGCAAAATGTTAGAACACATTGTCACAACATTCATATCAAAACACCTAGATGAGCATAACTTTTTATCTCCGTATCAGCATGGTTTTCGAAAGGGCTTGTCGACAACAACTCCGTTATGTACAGTCCTTCCTTCTCTTGCATCTGTGATTGATAAGGGCGGCCAAGTAGACGTCATATTCCTAGATTTCTGCAAAGCTTTCGACTGCATCCCCCATGATAAACTTATGGTTAAATTACAGCTTATTGGACTTCCAAATTTTCTATTAGCCTGGATTTGTAACTACCTGTCTGATCGCTCCCAGTTTGTGTGCATTAATAATCAGAACTCAATTCTTCTGCCGGTTACTTCAGGTGTCCCACAGGGCAGTGTACTCGGTCCCCTACTATTTTTGATATACTGTAACGATCTAGTAAATTGTGTAAACCCACCTGTTAACGTTCGACTTTTTGCAGATGATTGTATTCTGTTTAACTCGATAACTAGTTTTAATGACCAAGCAGCTCTCCAGTCCACTCTAAACAATATATGTCTATGGTGCAATCAATGGGGGATGAAACTAAACTTGGATAAATCAGTTCTGCTCCGTGTCACTAACAAGAAAAAGCCAGTACTAACTAACTACACGCTCTCTAACCAACCTCCTAAAGAAGTTAAGGAATACAAGTATCTTGGTGTCACTCTAACGAATAATTTAAGTTGTAATTCCTACAATAAACAAGTTTCTTCCGCATCTTTCCGCAAATTATGCATGCTAAGGCACAAACTTAAGGATGCTCCTACGAAAGTGAAATTTTTAGCTTACCAATCCTTGATTCTCCCTAAATTAGAATATGCATGCGTTGCCTGGGATCCTTATACTAAAACTAACATTGATGCATTAGAAAAAATTCAGCGGAGGGCAGTTCGTTTCATTTATTCTCTTTACAAGCCTGGTAGTTCTGTAACTAGTGTAATGCTTTCAAATGGTATCACATCTTTGCAGTTGAGACGCAGATTCGTACGTCTCAAACTTTTGTACCAACTTTCTAACCGCAAATTTGCTCTGAACCCTGACCCCTACCTCACACCACTAAGAACACGCCAGACTCGGCATTCACACGCACTTTCTTTAACACCATATTTTGCTCGTACTAACTTGTTCAAATTTTCCTTCTTTCCTCGTACCATTGAAGAGTGGAACGATTTGCCTGCAAGCAGTTTACACTCTCCCGATCTTATTTACGCTGAAATTTGAAGTTGTTTTTCTAACTATTCCAACTATTTCCTCTTTTCCTTCCCCACTCTTTCCTTTTGTTGCTTTTGTATAAATATGTCACGCTTTTTACTCTCTTTATTGTTGATGTTGTTTTGAAATGTGTATGACAACTGTATTATCTTGCCCTTCCTGCTTTGTGCTCTGGCCAGCAGTATTTGTAAAATAAAAAAATAAAAGTTTATTGTGAGTGCCACTTGGTCAAGAAGATGTTGGCCCACAAGTTGATTCAACGATTTTAGTTAAACCAGTGGATACTCTGACAAGAGTATTTAATGAATTGTCCCAGTCTTATCGCACCTTGTCAATGACTACATAGTAAGAGCGAAAACAGACAGATGAGCCGTTATCCATATGATAGACGAATGCCTACAACAGCTTCTTGAGAATATTGCGAACCTGGGGAGTGAAGTCTTCTGAAATCCGAAAGCCAGTCTTTTCAAGTGTATTGATTGATTGATATGTGGGGCTTAACGTCCCAAAACCACCATATGATTATGAGAGACGCCGTAGTGGAGGGCTCCGGAAATTTCGACCACCTGGGCTTCTTTAACGTGCACCGAAATCTGAGCACACGGGCCTACAACATTTCCGCCTCCATCGGAAATGCAGCCGCCGCAGCCTGGATTCGAACCCGCGCCCTGCGGGTCAGCAGCCGAGTGCCTTAGCCACTAGACCACCGCGGCGGGGCTTTTCAAGTGTATGACAATTTTTCAGCACAATAACCTAATCCTCGGAATTCAAGCGATTCATGATGACGGGACGGGGAAGGGCTCTAGCATCACTCTCAAGTCTAAGGCGCCATTCTATGCATTGGCATGCAACATTAAGAATGTGGTGGAACCACTTGCACACATTGACGGAGAGTTCCTCGTGATTTTCGCCTGGGCCGCCTTTGTTAAGACCTTGAAGGATAATGTTGTTTTACGTGATCTGCTTTCTAAGCTCTCATTTTTGGCAGAGGGAGTTGATATGGTTCTCTTTAATGCTGAACTTGAGTACGTCAGTCATTATTCGAAATCAGTGAATCAACCGACACCGACGGTGATTCCAGTGCTCATACATAAGCTTCCAAAGCTTCGAACCTCACGTTGACATATGACTGAAATGTTTTGATTTCAGCAATATCCTGAGCCACTTTCTTTTCACCGTTCAGGAGCTCAGCTAGTATTTCCCCAACCGTGGGTTAAATATTACAATCTGTCAGTTGCGATTCTGTAGTGTCATCGCGCTAAGAAAGGGTGTTAGGACCACATCACCAATTAGTAAAAATCTGTGGGTGGCGTTTGGAACTACAGAGTATAACAAAATAGAAACAAAACCATGGTAGCGATCGTGTGGGCGAGAAAACAGCAGCATGCAAAGCTCAATAAAAAGACTGCGCCAAATATCGGCAAGATAAAATACATGCGTGATGCACAGACAGCGGATTAGCATGGTGCCCACACCGCTTTTGCCTCCCCCACTGTTAAAAGAATCCACTGGAGACACTTTTGAAGCCATAGACCCTGTGGTCGTCGAAAAGTGTCTGTCTATTATTAGATCATGAAGTGCGACAGTTAGTCTTGTCCACTTTAGAATCCAGGATGAGAACCGAAGAATTTAAGGAGAAGCCATCTCTTATGCGTAAGGCAGATTAGGCAGCCCACACGTGCACTGTCAGTCACATCTATGACGCGGCGAGGGAATGATGACCAGGCCACGCAATTTATCACGTCAGAGGCATGTGTGGTAGCATTGCCGGACACGTATAGGCAGCAAGGTAGCCGGCAAAATGCGTAATGAACAGACAGTGGATTAGCATGGTGCCCGCACTCCTGTTGCCTCGCCCACTAGCCGCCACAAGACGAAAATGCTCGATCTCTTACCGTGTGTCCACCAAACTACGCCGCCACGGCACTGCTAGTGCTACTGTGCTACACATGATGAAGATGGTGGTGGTGAACTCGCGTGAGCACTGAGCCAACTTACAATCAGTGGTTGTTAAACCTAAATGTGGCCTATCCACGAGACAGGTGTGTACCACAATGTGCAAACAACTTTACAGGGGATAATAGCACACCACTAGTATTAATTCACTCTTGTCAGATGCCGACACAGAGCCCGAGTTCTGAAGTGCCAGAGTCTGGATGCATTATTCATGACAAAGCGAGCAGATATTTAGGGAAGACATGTCCTTCATTTTTATTTGAAGGTGTATCATGTATCCTAACAGTTTCCTGCAGCATTTCTAGGTCGCCCACGTAACCCTGGAATGATTTAATTCTTAAGCATGACCATATAAATTATGAAAGCCCCACGAGAAGTATGTTGTTTACTGCAATGCAAGCTCTTTAGTGTCTGCCTTGCCTAAAAAAGGTGGTAGAATTCACGAAACAGACTCAATACAACTTGCATTACCGCCACATATTCAAAGTAGTGGTACCCGACTATTTCGGACAATGCATAGCACGAATCTATCAATTTACATTGAAGCCGTTTTGTAAGCTAAATAATGACAGAAGAGGTGAAAAACATATTCATCTATAAGTAGGAACCTCTATTCAGGCTTGAGAGGCTTGCGTCTTTTTCAAGATGTCATTAAAGTAGGTCTAAGTAGAGCGTGAGCCGGCACCATAAGGTGCGAGATCTGGCAGTCCTGTTTTTCTCCTTATTCAACCTACTCATACACTATACACTCACAGCATCGTACGATGAGCGCTGTTGGGTAAGGTAACACAACATTACTGATAATTGTAGGCGCGGGGCAAGACAGACCACTAGAAGACACCAACTTCTGCAGTAATGGATATACTAACACAGTTATTGAACAACGGCTGCTATATATATATATATATATATTGTCACGGGAAATACAGGAAACTTCGTGTTGGGATTTAACTGTTTATTTGGGCGAACCTGTGCCCGGTAAAGGGAAAGTCTAATTACAGCAGCAGTTTTGCACAGATAGCAGTCTCGGACTGATAGCGGCGAACGCAGCGTCGGCCTTCGATCAACAACTGACAAGCGGCGAAGCGCGTCGGCATTTATACCCTTGCCGTCGAATGTTCTAGCGTTATCGCTGGCGGTGGCGTAGGTTCCAGAACAATCTGTACTGTTCGCTCAGTGGGCGTGATCTTATCGAAATGATCTACTACAGTCCGGAACCTTCTCGAAACCTGCAGGCGCGCTTTGCGCCGAGAATCGTGTGGCGTTTCGGAACGATAACAAAACTTGTGAAATGGAACGTGGCATTGCCCCCCTCTGAAAAAAGGCATCGTCCCGATGCTTTAACTAAAGATGAAGGTACAATAATAATGCAAGAAAGTACAATGAATAAATTACAATACAACAATAATACAAAAAAACACTGTTTCAGTTTGTTAACGTGCATGAAACGGCTTGAGGCGCGCGACATGGACGACTTCAGGTCGCGATCGGCGTCGTTGAGAGTTCGTGATGCCGTCGGGGACAACCTCGTAATCAAGTGGTCCGAGACGTCGAACCACCTTGTACGGTCCGAAGTACCGTCGCAGAAGCTTTTCACTTAGTCCACGTCGGCGTATCGGCGTCCACAACCAAACACGTTCACCGGGCTGGTATTCCACGAAGCGTCGTTGAAGGTTGTAGCGGTGGCTGTCGGTCGTCTGTTGATTCTTGATACGGAGACGCGCAAGTTGTAGGGCTTCTTCGGCGCGTTGAAGGTACTCGCTCACATCGAGGTTTTCTTCGTCGGTGACGTTGGGTAACATGGCATCGAGCGTCGTTGCCGGGCTCCTTCCGTACACCAATTTGTATGGAGATATCTGCGTCGTCTCCTGCACCGCCGTGTTGTATGCGAAGGTCACATATGGAAGAATGGCGTCCCACGTCTTGTGTTCGACATCGATGTACATTGACAGCATGTCGGTGATCATCTTGTTAAGCCGCTCGGTGAGGCCGTTGGTCTGTGGGTGGTACGCTGTCGTCCGGCGGTGGTTTGTTTGGCTGTATGCCAAGATCGCTTGAGTTAAGTCGGCAGTGAATGCCGTTCCTCTGTCGGTGATAAGAACCTCCGGGGCGCCGTGACGTAGGACGATATTTTCGACGAAGAACTTAGCTACCTCGGATGCACTGCCTTTTGGCAGGGCTTTTGTCTCGGCGTAGCGGGTGAGGTAGTCGGTAGCTACCACGATCCACTTGTTTCCGAAAGCCGACGTCGGGAACGGCCCCAGTAGGTCCATACCAATCTGCTGGAAAGGTCGGCAAGGTGGATCAATTGGCTGCAGAAGTCCCGCTGGCCTTGTCGGCGGTGTCTTGCGTCGCTGACAGTCCCGGCATGTCCTCACATAACGAGTGACGTCGGTGGTAAGACGTGGCCAGTAGTACCTTTCTTGTATCCTCGCGAGCGTGCGGGAAACACCGAGGTGCCCTGCCGTCGGATCGTCGTGTAGGGCCTGCAGGAGTTCTGGTCGCAGAGCTGAAGGCACCACAAGGAGGTACTTAGCTCGAAGCGGTGAAAAGTTTTATGTTTCTAGCCAGGTTTCCGGGTCTTCAAACGATGAGCCATGGAACGTTGGTGGTTCCCTGTGTTGATGAATGACGATCACGGGCTGGGACGCTCCGGTTGTCATTGTCGCTGCAGTCGAGGTCATGGTCTTGGTCTTCCGCGCCTTGTCTTGTAGAAGGCCGTACTCCGGTGGGAGACCTTGCTGTCGGCGGCTCGTTCGCTGCTCTTGGTTGGCGTCGGTGTCTTCTCCGCGACGGGGGCTGGGTTCACGGCTTGACGGGGGCGTCCGGTACATGAACGAAGCAGCACCTCCACCAGATGTCACGGGGTCGTGACGTGGCCAAAGACAGGAAACTTCGTGTTGGGATTTAACTGTTTATTTGGGCGAACCTGTGCCCGGTAAAGGGAAAGTCTAATTACAGCAGCAGTCTTGCACCATATATATATATATATATATATATATACATGGTGGGGAGAAATTCAATGGATCCAGTGGAAAATGCGGTACAAAAAGAGGTAGACGAACGTGCGAAAACACAAGTTTTACTAACGTTTTGGAAGGTGGGCCTGCCTTAAGAGATTGGCACTTAAGAGATTGTCTTTGAACTGCATATAAAAGGCACATACACAGGATGTGATTAATAGTTTCCGGCGTGTTACACAAGTTTCAGTAGGGATTTCGCTCTTGTCCAATCATGCATAAGTATCGTCGCGTGTATGCAACACCCAGCCGCAGTCTTTATAGTAGCGTTTCTTGGTCTCTCCTTAGTCGGAACGGAAAACGAAAAACACGATAAGAGTCAAGCCTGCAAATATGGTATGACAAAATTGACGTGCTGGTCCACACCTGGATAATGTCACAATCCCGTCCCGTATATCGTCAAACACTTCTCACGATGCGATGGCCCATACCCGCGGGTGGGTATGTCCCACAGGTATTCGGGTATATGCCGCAGGTAAATGAAATTTCGTATCTACCCGGGAACAACGTGGGCATACATGCGAAGTATTATAATCAGAGTCCTAGCAGAATTAAACCCAAGAATTCTGCGTGGCAATCAAAAATTCTACCGCAAAGCCACTCCACTCTTCGGAACCGCTTTTCAAGTACACCGTATTGTTCGTGAAAGGTCAGTTGTGGTTGCAGTAGTGACTATCTGATTTCATAAAGCTTTATTATTTACGCGTTTAATATCGCCGTCAGGTCTGCGTAACGTCCATTCAACTAGGATGCCATGAGCTGCAGTTGTTTTATGGAGCAGTGTCCAGGGCTTCCACATTCGCGAGAACCAGCGCTTCATATCAGTTTATCGCTTCTCGCGTTGCTGATACTCATGTTCCTGTTGGTATCGTTACGCAAGTGAAAACTGATTATATAGGCCTCTGAAATTCTTCAACATATGTCTGTGCTTTCAAAATTTATACATATATTGTGCGTAATACCATAAGCTGTCTCTAAATAGAAAAAAAATTACAACAGAGTCACCTTTCCTTCGCATGATTTGCGTACTGTCGATTGTAAATATACGTGGGATCTGCCAAATTTTCCTTTGTAACACAACCTTTGTATTTTCCATTGGTGGTGGTTGGAAGTGAGTGACGAACCACCATATTTTCTGCAGCCCCAGAAGTACCTACCGATTTTCCATCCTTCGATACTTTATTTTTTCAACGCACACACTACAGCGTTTTTTTTTGTCAACGCACATGTCGGATAAATGATGCCTGTTGTTAAAATAGACTGACAACTCCCATTTAGCCTATACAGCAGGCCACTGGGTGGCAATATTTCTCCATCGTGAGTTTCCAAACTATGATGAACTGATGTTTCTTTCCCCGCCTTCTGTCAAGCGTATAACGTTGCTTCACCTTCTTCCTACGGCTCACACAAAGATAGCCTGCAAGCTTCAATGCAGGCGCGTGTTTGTGCATATTTCAGGCCACTTTGCACGGTTCCTGCTCTGCTCGTTGTAACAGGGACCTCTTCGGTAGAACGTCGTAGGACACAATGGTTTGCAGAAGAAAACAGGGCCATTGATTTAGGAGAAAACATATTTATTCTGGCTGGCGTTTCTCACTGAATCTTATATAAACAGCAGCTGCCCAATGAAGTTAGCTTTGGAGGGTGAGTGAAGACTACCTATATGCTGCAGCAGCTCTTGCCTCATTTGCATGATATTTCGTATACAGTGAAGCGGTATGGATTAGAGTCACTCTATTTATTCTAAACAACGAAAGTGTCTAATATAGATAGGAGGCATGAAGAGAGGTGGGCAGGAAACGACAGGATTGCTGTCAACAGGACTGGCTCTTATCCTCGTGCCTTCATGCCTACCCTCTCTCTCTCTCTGTATGTATATATATATATATATATATATATATATATATATATATAGTATACCATGCATTAACCTGCTCGAGAACGTGTCTTAGTTAATAAAACTGGTCTGGTAACTCGTACAAAACTTGCTTTCTGTCTTCATGTGTCTCTGTTTTGCTCTTGTCTTTCTTTCTTTCTTTCTTTCTTTCTTTCGTTCTTTCTTTCTTTCTTTCTTTCTTCCTTTTCGTTATTTTGTCCATAGCAATGAAATCATGCTGCCCATAAACGCTCGTTTTCTTAGCCGTAGAGTTACGACGCTCGCCTTCTGTCCAAGGGCACCCTGTTACCAATCCTGCCTTCCAAAGAAATTCGATATTGTTTTACTTATTTATTCTTCCACGTTCCATTTCTCCCTGATTTCCTTCCTCTAACGTGCTGCTACGCAGCGAGTGAAGACACCATCAATCGACAAAGTTAAGCGAAGACAGGCAGACTAAGCTAAATATTAAAAAGCACGCCGTTCTCAAGAGCTTGGAATACCACCTAATGCTTCAAAATGAAAAACAAGCAGATGTACACAAACGGAAGCATGCGTGGCAAAAATCCCGACGGTCTCTGTGGAAACGACTTTCTTTGTGCTCCATTCTTCCTTTTCTTCAAAGCAAGCATCACACTTCGCGCTAAGCCCAAGCTGAAGATGAGAACCACTGCCACATCGTTCCTGAAGCCAGGCCAAAGTGAATAGAATGGTGAGAAGAGGCTACTACAAGAAGATACTAAAACATTAACAGGAGCTCTAACGCAAGAAAAAAAAATGCCCAAAAGGCGGATTACGGCTACATCAATAGCGTTTGCTTGCTTTCCGCAGCAAGTTCCGCCAAAGCTGGATGACGGATACTTCCTCCAGAAGGAACTTCCGGTAGACGATGACTTCGGTAATAGCGCCATTTCCTGCCAAGACCCCCAACACTTGCTAACTTTGTTACGTTTATGCAAGTCGTGTTTGTTTCTAAGCTTTGCTTAAAGCCTCCCGGCATGCTAGGAGCACACACAGTGTCCTGAAATATATTTTCATTACGAGCACGAATGTACTATAAAAACAGAAACAAAAATTGAAAATGGTGACTTTTTAGTGTTCACCAAGACAGATATTCATTGGTTCCCATCAAGTGTGTTTGTACATAATACATCTTTCCTTTCCAGTTCTTTCATTTCGTGTTACTGGCCCACTTTCTAGTAGGAATTTTGATTTTGGCTTGACTATTGTCGTATGTAAGAAACTTTCTTGGCCCAGTGCAATCTGGCAACAATGTTCAACTACCAAAAAGTATTCCAATATCACGCCTGATTAAGTGGGCTTTTGCAGCAACTTCAAAAAAGAACATTCGTAATTAAATCGGCCTACTTTAAGTCAGAAATGGGTGTTGCTCATAGGTGATGTGTTTAACGCTGTGCATCTATCAGGAAAGCCCTTACACCAGGCTGTTTACCACTGATAATTTTTGAATAAATAAAATTATGATGACATTCTCAACTGTCTAAACCTCCTCTCTCAGTTTAAAAATAGGGGATTTTAAGTATGTGTATGAATAGAAAAAGTTCAGAATGCTCGATATTTAGAATGTATTAATATCTTCAGAAGTGATGAAGAAGTCTAAGGGTGATTTTTTTAACATGTGGTGTTCTTGTTACCTTCAAAAACAAAGGTTTACGGCTGGAAGGCACCAAACAAAGAACTCGACAAGAATCTTGCTGCTTTTTGTTCCAGTGCATGTGCTCCCTCCCCAAATAACCATGAGAAAGGGGTTATATAGGTAAACATTTTGTGAAGCAAGTGCTCGAGTAACGATTACCATTCACGTGGTCGCTTCTTGAATTAGGCAAACTTACACGTCTTTTCGTTACTTCTGATATCAGTAAAGGCTGTTTCAAAATCTTATGGGTCGAATGGCTGAGACTGTGGTGCATTTAAACATTGTTCATTCTAACATAAGGCGCCACAAAGACTGGGGAAATATGGCACTCCCACAACAATTCAAATAACCAAGCAGTATACACAACTAACAACGTATATTTACAACTTCTGACACCTTGCCTCTAAAATGAATATATTGACGTTTAGGCTATAGCATCGTGGTGAAGAATGGAAAAGCAAGGTCACAGTAACAAAGCCTTAGGAATACTTCCCACAAGAGACTACATAATTACTCTCTAAAATATGCACACGGTGCGCACCCATTGCTCCAGTGTGGACGGTAGGAGCACTTCTTAAGACTCATAACGTAACTATTCGACTATCTCAGGCATCTTTTTCAAGAAGGTACTTCACAAGATAACTTCCTTTATAGTGAGGTTGGCAAAGCTCCTATAGTCTATGGATTGGTCTAACCTTAACACTGTGTTGTAAAGGACCTGAAACTTCAGCTGCAAATAGTTTCCAAAATAACACTCGAATACGGCACTTACAAAATGCAAGGGGTGGGGAAGACTATCATTTGCATTTCTTTCAACTCAACACAAGCTTGTCCAAAATGAACTGGAACATTTTGCATAGTGCAGTTGAACTGGCCTATAAAATTGCTCAAGTACAACAAAAAATGTACCTGTTATAACCGATAATTGCTTTAGGCGGGTTTCACTAAGCAAAAAAAAGGCAAAATAAGGACATGTTAGCGTCTTCTGGCAATGCTACAGTATCGGATTGGTTATTGCAACATGTGAAAGCGTGACTGTTATTGTGTTTCCGCGAGGTTCCTCAGTCTTCAGGAAACAGGTGTCACGACTTCTCTTGAAATTTTTGATAGCTACTGACCTCGCTTGTGACTGGTGATAAGTGACAATTATGTTTGGGGTATAGTGCAGCGACATAAAGTACCGGAACAATACTGCATATGGAATAGCACAAGGCCGCCGTCTTATGCAGGATTACGTCGCGCTATGCGTGATTTTTATTTAAAGCCTGTTCTTGCTTAGTTAAAAAACAAAGGACATTAGCTACAACTAGCAAAGAGAAAACCGGGCAGGGCAATCGCCTGCAAACTATGCAAGGCTAGCTCCGCCGGCTACCTACAACATCCTCAATCTCAACCTCAACCTCAAGGGAAACAGCAAAGCACCCAATTTTTCGGGTGCTTTGCTGTCAGTGGGACAAACGCAACCTTCATAAAGCCAATGTATGACAACGTCTGTAGTCTCGGACGCTGATTTCTTGGAAGTCAGAAATTCGTACTCACATTCCGTGTAACAGAAGACATCGCCACTATTGCGCCGAAGCTCATTTAAAATGTCAGAGTTATCACTCTGTGGTGAAGCTTACCGTGAATCCGTAAGAATGATGGTGCACGTGGCGGTTGTAGGCAGGGTTCGATGAAGGATTTCTCGTTTTTATCTTTTCAAAAATTGTGCATTTTATTACCTTTTGGCAGCGACACCTCCCAGTCATAATTCATAGTTATACAAAATATAACGGCATACAGACATTGCATTACTGTAAGCGGGTTACTTTATCATAGCAGACCGAAAAGAAAATTTCGGCAAATACCACGTATCTTGGGAATCGATGTTATGCAAAGAATGCGGAGGGAAGGTTATAGTGTTGTAATTTTTATTCAGCGAAACGTTACCAGATGATGCTAAAGATATGTTCAGATGTTGTACGTTGTAGATGTTGTAGATGATATACGTTAGACAGTCGCATGTTTACGGTTGTTTAATGACGCCCGCAGCAACATGGGTTAAAGCAACACGAAAAGTGGTTAGCTAATATGTGGCGCTTTTGCAAGTCAGGATGGCGGCCTTGCACACAATGCTAAATAAATAGGCTTCAGTGGATGGCGCTTCACTACAGTTGTTGTTAACTGGACGTTAGGAAGGGCTGTATAATAGAAGTACGTATGTGCTATTTATAACATTGCGCAGCCAACCCTGCAACCACAATGGACGATTACCGAACATTTTTATGGTCTATTTGAAAAGCAGTTCAAACAGCTGGCATAGCTCTGTGGTAGAATACTTGAGTGCAACAAAGAATGCTAAGGTGAGATGCCTGCTGGGACCTTGGTATTTATTCTACGCACTCGTTTGGTCAATACTGCCGATGCCAGTGTTTAGGCCGTCGTTCTTCAGGGCAGATGTTGCTGGCGTCCGTTGCGTCCCACAAAACCCAAGCTGAAACTGAACACCTGCACAACGAAAAAATCGCAACAGATCCACAGAGTCAATCATGATAAGTCGGGTGAAGCTTCGAATAGTTTTATCGGCAAACTATGAATCGTCCGCTAGCCGCGTCCGTCCACCCTAGCGTCCATCTGTCTGTCTGTCTGTCTGTCTGTCTGTCTGTCTGTCTGTCTGTCTGTCTGTCTGTCTGTCTGTCTGTCTGTCTGTCCGGCCGTGCGTCCGCCTTTCCTTTGGTACATGCGTTCATCCGTCCATGTGTCTGTATGCTTGTCTATCTGTACATCCATCTAGTGAACACTACAAGTAACGCCATCTTGCATCTCTTCAGCATATACTAGTACTACCATCCAGCGTAGATTCCAAAGACTAAAACGAAAGGTGGCTACTACATAAAGAAGACACATGACCCACGCCTTTAGAAGCTTCGCCCAGAACAACGGAAACGTATATTTACCGAGCTTTATATTTTGTGAACTATATGACAGCACAATAGAAGATCGCCCATTTCGTTCATCTGTCCATTCGTCCGCACGTCTGTCCATGAATCCATGCGTGCATTCACCTGTTCATCCGTTCATGCGTCTGTCCGTCCATGTGTCCGTTCTTTATATTATTCCGTGACCTCAACGTAAGCGTTATGAACTTTGGGGCCTATATATTCGCCCACTTATTCACATCTCGTGAACGCACTAATTTTTCACGACTCTCTCGAAAGGAAATTACCAATATCTGTTCCCGCCGCTCCTTCGTGCATATAAAATGTTAATCACCTTCAGTAAATTGTACCTAACTGCAGTTCATCATAATACGACGTGATGGCTGTGTCGTAGGAGTACATATGTAGTGTTTACGAAATTGGAGAGCCATCAATACGTTTCAATAAAGGCCGTTTTGTACGCCTCACGTACGAAATAGTCGATTGAAAAAAAAATCACAGAATATTCACGGAGTGAATGATGATGAGTGGGGTGAAGCGTTCGTCAGCCCGTCCGTGCTTCCATTCGTCCGTTCTTGCTTCTGTCCTTGGTGCCGAAGACTGAGACGCAAAAAACATAACGTGAAGCAGGAAGAGCAGGAGAGAAGACAGAACAGCGCCAACTACCAGCTGTTTAATGACCGTCTAGGAAACGCACTGGAAAGTAGACAAAACCGCGCATGCGTTCACAACCAACAAACATCGCACAGCGTCATGAACAAGGCACCAAGTTATCCAAAAAATGCATTTCTGTTGCGTACAACACAATAGATGTATCACTAATACAAACGGGCTCTTTCTTTTTGATTGAATAGGCTTCCAAGAGCTCTCTAGCTGTTTCGTTTTTGCTCCTACCAAGAATCACCGTCCTTTCAAACAATGGCACACATCCGCAGGCTTTACAGTGCGCTGGAAGATGCGCATGCTCACTTTTCCCTAAACTATGCAGAGTGTCGAATGCAAATGTGCGCCCGAAGGCGAGAGAGCGGGTTAAGCCTGAGGTGGTCCCGTATATACACCGTGTGAGCCATAACCTCAAGAAGGTGGCTTCCCGTTATGGTGTTCCAGTTGTTTTTTCAGCTCCCAACAAACTTGCTCAATTGTGCCCACGTATCACTTGCGATGAGCAAAGGGGCTGCCAGAAGCAGCACGCAAGACTTTTTAGGCGCTGTGCACGAGGCGTGGTATATGGGACTCCCCTAGGCTGTGGCAAGTTCTATATCGGTCAAACGAAGCGTTGCATTAATGACAGACTGAGGGAGCATGCCAATAGTTTAGGCAAAATTGAGCATGCACATCTTCCAGCGCACTGTAAAGCCTGCGGATGTGTGTCATTGTTTGAAAGGACGGTGATTCTTGGCAGGAGCAAAAAACAAACAGCTAGAGAGCTCTTGGAAGCCTATTACATCAAAAAGAAAGGGCCCGATTGTATCAGTGATACAACTATTGGTTGTACGGAACAGAAATGCATTTTTTGGATAACTTAGTGCCTTGTTCAAGACGCTGTGCGACGTTTGTTGGTTGTGCACGCATGCGCGGTTTTGTCTACTTTCCAGTGCGTTTCCTAGACGGTCATTAAACAGTTGGTAGTTGCGCTGTTCTGTCTTCTCTCCTGCTCTTCCTGCTTCATGTTATGTGTTTTGTGCCTCAGTCTTCTGCACCAAGTATGCACCAACTAGCCCAAAAACAAGTCCTTTTGCTTCTGTCCATCCGCGCAACCACCCGTGCGTCCATCCATGCGTCCGCCCGTCCGTCTGTCCGTGCGTCCGTCCATGAGCCCCTCTATCCGTCTACCCGTCCGTTCGTGCTTCTACCCGTCCGTACGTCCACGCGTCCGTCCATCTGTCCGCCCGTCTTCTAGTCTGTCTGTCCATCCGTCCGTGCGTCTATCTAGTGAGCACTCCAAGTACCACCATCTCACATCTCGCATCCCCTGTGGCACATACCCGCTCCTCGCATCTGTTCATCCGTCCGTCCGTTTGCTAGTCTGTCTGTCCGTCCGTCCATGCGTCCGTCCGTACGTCCATGTAGTGGACACTCCAAGTACCGCCATCCCCCATCTCGCTTCTCCTGTGGCACATACCCGCTCTAGAGCGGGTATAAGCCACTGGTGGCTACATACGGCAACGGAGGATGGACAGACCTACGCCTTAAGGAGCTTCGCTCTTAAAACATCTTCCAGGCTTGGCGTATCTCTGTGGTAGAATACTTGGTTGCCGTGCAGAATGCTGAAGTCTGGAGTTCGATTCATGCTGAGACCCGGACATTTTTTTTCTTTTTATTTGTCGGGTGGTACAGCCGATGTCACTTTTTTTAACGCTCCAGCATTAAAATTACCGACGCGTGTTCTCGCAGCTCCTCGGTAGATGCGAAGTATCAATCACTAGAGGCAAGTACACGCAAAACAGTAGCACAGACATTACCCGCAGGTATGTGCCACTGACATTACTCGTGTCATAAGCAATCAGTCGTATTCTTCAAACTATATTACTCCTCCACACGCCTTTTTGTTTATTCAAAGTTAAAGCGTGATCACAAGAACACGCAGACGTAGGTGGCAAGATAGACAGATAAATGAATAGATACGTAGATAGATGTCAGAAGATCTTGCAGTACACAATGAAATGCTTCTCGTGAAAATGAAAAATGGCGGATCCTAAAGCTTCGCCTTTAGCAGTTTACGCGATAACAGTATTCTTTGCCTAGCGCGTACTTCAAATCATTAGACCACGAAATCTTTTTGGAACTTGTTACGCAGCCACGACGTGTCTTTAATGAAGTAGGTGCTGTAGCGTATGTAAGTTTTGTAGAGAGTGACTGGATTCAAATGATAAAATCATTATGTAATGACATGTTCTGACGCCCTGATTCAATGTGAGTTTGTACCAGGAATTTTTACTATAATACTTCATGTTGGATCATCAAACATGTATACAGCACTAAAGTGTTTGTAAGCCCTAAAACTTACCTTTAGTGTGTTCCCAAGCAGATGAAGTTATTTTGACTTCAGATTCACAAGCATACGCGTGGTTGTCTCGTAGAACACCCGCTTGTCACACAAATGTCTCGGGTTAAATTCCCAATAAGACACAGAATTTTCATTGATTATATTATTCGCAAATCTATCGGTTTTGTGTCACGCACAATTTGATGATTTTTCGCTCTCAACCATGGGCGCTGACGCCCACACCGAAATTTCTGCGAAACTATCTCTTTAACGCCTTCACTTTATGAAGTGGAGGGCACAGCAGCTTCTAATTGTGATTCGATATACTTTAAATGTGAAGCATTTCTTTGCGTACTGCAGGCACTTCGAATGTCTATCCACCTGTCTAGCCGCCTACATCTGGGTGCTCCCTTGATCACCTCCGCAACATGAAGCAAAGCAAAAATAATATAGGGGGTAAGATGGTTCGACGAATATAACTCAGTAGTCTTGCCTTGTTCGCCAAACATACCTCTGGGCGGTTATGTGCCACGGGTGACTGACAGTTCACATCTAACCAGGAACGGTGGGAAAAGACACGGGTAATTTTAAGGCGTGAGTTGGCAGCGTTCTCCCGAAAAACGCAAAGAATAGGTGAGTTTCTGGGTCAACCTTTCCTTGGTGGCAATCTTTCTTTATAATTATCTGTGTTATGTAGAATTGAAACGAGCAGCTCTAGAGTTAGGTGTGGGCTTCTTACTGCCTTCGAGAGTGGAAATTTATATTCAGCAGGCAGAATGAAATAACGTACCCGAATTAGGACAAACGTACATGAACGCGCCCGTGGAAGGCTTGAGTCTGCTTGACAAAAAGATAGCGGGGACAATCACGCTGACGTCGCGGCACTGTTCGAGTTTTGACTGAGGGGTGGCGCTAACGTTTAAGCAGGGGGTGTTTTTCTTGACAACTGCTTTAAATGCCTACAAGCTCTTCCGACACCACGCAAATGCGTGTAGCCATTTTTATCAGCGCTGCTACCAGCCGCTGCGCATCGTCTTCATGCCGTGGCCTGGTGGCCACGGTATGAAGTGCAAGATCAGAGCGAACTCGTTTGCCGAGAAACAGGGGCCATCATTCGCAGAGCCCCAGGATCAGTCTGTTCATAAAAGGCTGTTTTAGAATAACGAATCACCTGTGTATGGCAGCAAAGACATCGGTAGCGACGTTTTTTGGGAACAATGCGTATATGAGGCAGTTACAAATAGAACGCAAGAAGCTGCTTTCACTTTTCATGTTGTTGTTATCTGCTAGCGTAAACCATTTGTTATGTACAGCCGTCAACACCTTTATCTCGAACGCTCCAACACGTGGCTTCGGCTGACTTGAAGTGAAGTCAGCGCCACCAGGCGTTGAAAAAGATATGCTTGCTGCAGTTAACACATAGATCGATCGCACCTCGGTTCACTAGTAAAGTTTTGTTTCCAGTCTGCCTGACAGGTGAATTCAATGCACTCATTTGGCATTCCGTTTTCGCCACGTTCCGCTCGTGGCTTCATTATCGCGCGCACCCATAGCGTTTGTAGCCGTACACTTATCTCGACAATAAACCATTAAGCACTTTCCGAGAGAATTTGCAGCTGCTAATCAAAAGAAATCACACACATAAAAAGTACAGTAAACGCACGTTATTTGGGGTTCGCAAAAGCTGCACAATTAATCTGAAAGGCGGTGGCGTTGTTTATGTTTGGGTTCATTATTTTCAAACAGCGTGATTTGAAAAGTTCTCGCTAATCGGAATGTGTCTTCTTGTTTGGTTCACGTTAAGCGGAATATGTGGTCTACGAGTGCAATGTTTGTGCGTGTTCTCAGCAAAGAAAACGCGTGGATACAACGCTAACAAAGCCATTTTCGTGCGTAGTTATCGCATAATATCTTGAACTGCCATCTTATCAACTAAAATACTGACTCTTTAAATAAACAGAAAAATACTGATCCCAAATGAATCATACTAACGATGAAGCAAAGCAGTGTGAATGTACACACTTCTCGCCCCGTTACGTCTTCCAGATGTGGGCGAGTCAACGCCATGTCGATTCTAAAGGCTATTTTAGAGAAGAAAAGCTTGAACAAGAGTAGCTATATTTGACACTTCACCATATGTTTTTGGTGAGCCTGACCGACGTTATAGTTGGTGACCCATGGGCTTGAATTAACCACCACTACAACGTAAAAAGAGAGAGGTGACAGTGACACTGTCAGTGGCCGTGACAGTGGTATCGCATACAAAACGAGCTGTGGCGTGCCGCCGATAACTTTCACTGCAACTTTATGAATGGTATCGTCTGTGGAAGCCTGCACACAAAAAGTGGGAAAAGAACGCCGCTGTTTAAAAATGAGGACACCGCGAATGCACTGTTAGAAAGAACGCAACCAACCGCCAGCTTTCCTTCGCCAAAGCGAGATGAGATCACGTGATCCATCCTTGCACGTCACCACGATTGCAGCGCCCGCTCCTCCAGTAGTGAGCATCAGGCCCAATAACCCAGCCGCAGCAAGCACAAGACGGGGCTTATTGGCATAGCATGAGAGAGGCGTTGGGGCTGCAGTGGGTGATGATGAGTCTAAGGTAACCGAAATGTCAAGACATACCTGAAAAGACCACGTGCTCAAGCGTTTAACGTCGTGGCATACGCGCTATTGTAACAGACTTGATATTGTGTTTTATGTACATTGGATGGACGACTAACCTCAGAGAAAAAGATGGTGGCTTATGCAGCAAATCTTTACCATTGATATCTTAAAACTTATCACAGCTTCCGTATACGCGTTTCACCTGCAGAGAAAGTGCACAGGGATTTTGAAAAACTCGCTCGGTTTCACGCTTACCTACTGCGGCAAGACTCTTCATTCAATGTGACTGTTTTATATATATATATATATATATATATATATATATATATATATATATATATATTGGTCGAGTAAATATAACAGTTGTCAGCGTTTATCTCCAGCCTTCCACAAATATCTCGCTTTCTGAATTGACAGCACTTTTCCGAACGTACACAAAAGCTGTGATACATTGCGGAGATTTCAATGCTCACAATGTCATGTGCAAAAGTGCGTACTACGATCGTCACGGAAAGGACCTACAAAAAGCAATTCAGGATAGTTCATTATGCTTGTTAAAGGACGGTTCAGTGACGTTCCTATGGGGTTTCAATTACTCGAGTTGCCTAGACCTCACACTCCGCTCACATGATATTGCATTTGGGGCGTCATGGCGAACAGACATTGAAACAAGGGGTAGTGGTCATTTACCTATCCTAATACAGCATCCAAAACTACGCTTTACTAAATATAGGCCCTCAGCAAAGATAACTAGCTGGCAAGCATATTGTTATCATATATCACATCAAGCTGATACTGTTACTGACACTGACAGCTTAGTCTCACTCATAGAAAACAAATTAAATCAATGTTCCAAGTTCGTTAAAATTCCTGAAGGTCACGCTGGAGTAGACACTGAATACGGAAGACTTAGGGCCTTTCTCCGCGTAGCTGAAAGAAAATACAGACGTATCGGTCTACTTGATGATTACTGCGACTGTCAACGAACGCATGACAGCATGAGACGACAACTGGATAGACTAGGCAAAAAGCGCTGGCGGGAATTCTGCACTTCGCTAACGCCATTTACACCCGAGTCAAAATTATGGAGTGTTCTACGCTCTTTAAGTGGAACAGTAACACATCAACAACAATTTAGAGCCTTTAGCTTTAGTGAAGAATGTACCGAAAACAACCCTCGCGGACGAATTTAGTCAGCATATTACACGACCAAGTGCAGCCGGGCACACGCCTGAATACATTAAGTCTCTTGGGGATATTAAAGCATTGATTACTTTTTTACTCAGTAGACCTCATGATGACTTAGGTCATCCATGTTCACTGCAAGAATTAAATAATGCTCTTGCAGTGTGCCGACAGAGGACAGCAGCTGGTCCTGATGGGATAACGCATTAAAAACCTGGGTCCTGGGGCCACATATACTTTGTGTAAGGTATTTAATGATTCATGGACAACAGAGTGCCTTCCACCCTCTTGGAAAGTTGCAAGAGTGGTTCCAATTATCAAAACCCAGAAAAACGCCTTTATTCATAGATTCTTTCCGTCCTGTCAGCCTGACTAGCTGTCTTTGTAAGCTTGTGGAAAAGATGAAAGACGCTAGACTTCTGTGGTGGGTGGAATGTACGAACGTGCTTCCACAAAATATTGCAGGCTTTCGTAAACGCCGCTGCACCATGGATGCCATTCTTGACATTGTGTCTTATGTAGATCATGAGAGGAGCTGTGGAAGAATCGTCGTTGCAGTATCTTTAGATATAAAGCGAGCATTTGACACAACCAGCCACGCTCATGTACTACATGGTTCAATTCAGTTGGGAATAGCAGGCAGGGTACTAAGATGGATAGCAGAATTCTTAAGAGACAGGAAAATCTTCATTGACACGGCCGACGGTAAAAGTAAAGAGCGTGAAGTTAGTCAAGGAGTTCCACAGGGTAGCGTATTAAGCCCATTTTTATTTATTTGCGTTATGTCTGAAATAACCCATATCTTACCTACCAGTTTGAAATATTTCATATATGCAGACGATCTTTGCATTTGGGCATCAGACACGAGCATTCAAGCAGTTCAGCAAAAACTTCAAGATGGCCTGACAATAATCAACGGCTTTTTTAAGAGCAGAGGCATGATTCTTTTCCATGAGAAAACATCTGTACTTCCATTCACAAGGAAATGCCTTAAGAAATTCAAACTTCAGATAGACTCTCAGCGCTTACAACTTGTACGGCAGCACAAGTATTTAGGCGTTATTTTAGACAGACGTCTGTCTTGGGCACCACAGATAAAATCATTAGAGGACAAAGCCAACTTTTTAATCAATATATTACGTCGACTCACCATAGTGAGATGGGGTAGTTCATGTTCTTTATTGCGTGTACATTCAGCAATAATTAGACTATGAATAGCTTACTCTACATCGGTTTTACATGGGATATCACGTAACTTAGAGGACAGGATTAAAGATTGTTGGCCAGAAGCCTTCGTATATGTCTTGGTGTACTGCGAGCGTCTGCCAGTGCTTTAGTAATTGCGGAGTCTCGTCAACCGACTTTCCATGCTATGAGATTTACGGAAACTTGCCGGCATTATCTTCGGTTGGCAAATCAACACGCTAATCATCCCCTATACCAAGCTATTCAGGAGAGATCTGCTGCAACAATACATAAAACTACAGTAGAATTCAAGAGTTTACTGCCTACGCACGAATACTGGCCTTCATGTGCATCCCACCCACCATGGTGACTCTCTATCCCAGATATTACAACTTCGATTCCGGGAATAAAGTGTAAGATCTACCCATAATCGTGATAAAGCAATTAACTTTAACACACCTTTATACTAACTATGAAGACTATATTCACGTGTACACCGACGGATCGTGTCTGAATCAAAGCTGTACGTCGGCATTCTTTGTACTTGCATACCAAACGAGAAAAGCTTTTAAACTCAGCCATTTCACAACATCCACAATGGCAGTACTCTATGCAATACTCTGTGCTTTACGCTTCATATGTTTACAGCCAGGTCCACTTCGATGGTAGTTATCAGTGGCTCACAGTCCTCATTAGTTTCTTTAAAAGGAATCAGCTTGCGAAACAAAGCTAGTGAGCTCTCATATGAAATACAGAGGACGTACGCTATAGCAAAAGATTCAAACCACACCATAGTGTTCCAGTGGGTACCAAGCCACTGTGGAATCACAGCAAACAACATAGATGATCACATTGCACGTGCAGCACATCAGGAAAATAATATATCACTCCTACCTCTATCGATGAGCGATGCACGGTGTCTAATAAATTAGCTGAGCTGTCAACTGTCTAAGGAAATCTGGTTCGAAAATGGTGCGCAAAACTCTCTGTTGTATAACATTGATCCCGGTATAGAATTGAATATTCCGTTAAAGGTTAGCTGATCGGTAGAAACAGTCATCCATATTCTTCGACTTGGTACAGCCTACACGAAGGCTTTCCTGTATAGAATAAGGAAAGCTGGCAGTCCTACCTGCTCATGTGGAGAAGCTCAAGAAAACTTGGAGCTAATTCTTTTGCATTGTAAAAATCATGACGTACCTCGAAAAAACCTTTTTCAAAAACTCAATTCTTTGGATAAGCGACCTCCATCAATTGCGAAAATCTTGGGTCCATGGCCAAAAGGAAAGCTACAAGCCACTGCAGCACGTGCAGTCGTTCACTTCCTGGAGGAATCAGAAATAACTCAAAAGTACTAAACAAAAACAAATGTTAACCGCGATATGTTTTAAAACAGTATTTTTGTGTTTCGCTACGATATTTTTGGGAAAACCATTCAGAAACATGTCAGTATTTAAGCGACACGATCACCTTAGCCATTCTATTGAACTTTTACGTTTTTCTGTGAACACCTAAATTGGCGTGAATACATGTGTGTATTTTTCTTTGTTTTTTTCCTTTTTACAAACTCAGTGTGGTACGGACGCCGTTCTATGCAGTGTGGACCCATTTCTGTGTGGTGTGGACACTCAGTGTGGAAAAAAAACGTGAACTCATTGTGTAAGTGTTGTGCTATGTACATATGTTTAGCCTTGTGTTTGCTACAAAATGTGCGATGCTGACTTTTGTGCAAGAGAAGAGGAGGAGCCGGCGCCACGCATTGGCACCAACCTTTCTTTACATACATACATTAAAAATTGATACAAAAAGAATAATGATAGAATGAATAGCTCTGCAGTAAGAAGATGTCAGCTCACGCTGCACCTTCTACTCAGTCCGCTATTACCCTCCTTCTCTCTCAAAAAAAGCTATGTACGAGCATCGTACCAGAAAATTAATGTGAAATTGCCAAACATTTCTTGTTGCCTCCTTAAAAAAAAGAAAAAAAATCTGGAAGAACGGGATTCACCTGTCTACCTGTTAACAAACTTATTTAGTGTGTGCGCAAAGCTGAACGCCAGATCTCTCCTAATCGAAATATCTGACGTCACCACATGACAAGATGCTCATTTAAGCTTGAATGTATGACATAAATATTCTGCAAAAACATTTTTATAACCTAAACAGACATGTTAATTGCAAGAGGCTGCGATATAACCATTAGAATATAGGCCAGTCTTCAGCCGCGTTCATAATACAGTCGAATCTATAATGAACGTATCCCGCAACTTCTGAAACATCCGTATGCATTACTAGCGACCACATATGTTCACATGGGCATCCGTAAGAAACATTCACAGTAAATAGTAGTGAGATACTTTTTTACGACCAGCCAATCATGGCTCTAAGGTGCGCGGCGTTCCCAGTACAATGGTTGTCGCACAGTACAGTTCGTGTGTTTGGCATTAGATAGTTTAGACTGCTGAATCAATGTGCGCTCTCATAAACACGGACCGCGTCTGCCCTTTAGTATGGTCGTCGTGTGGCTTGGGCGCCAGTTTGGCTTTTACGAACGTGTGTGCTGCATTCTTGAAACAAGATGATACTTCGCCATACGAGCAAAACAGTATATAACTTTCAATTTGAATAAAACAAACAACTGTGCTCTAAAGCGACCAAACTACCAGTTGGCGATGTCGTCAGGAACTAAATATGAGTACGCGTGTACCAAATATTTGCCTTGAAGGTTTGGCAATTCCTCAATCTTCAACAATTGCAGGCTCCGTCATTCCAACTTCCACCTCCAACTTTGCGCCCTACTTCGTGACTGCTGCTTGTCGCAATCAAGAAAGTTGAAAACATTCTTTAACCTTTTTGGTCGCAATACGTTTTGAGACGCTAGCAGTACAGCATGGTTCGTTGTCGCTCTTGTTTCTTAAGGATTTCATCACTGCCCAGCAAGGATTTTTACACACTTCTCGTGGTTACTAACGACGAGCACATAACACAATAAACACCGGCAAACCAACTGCTGCAGGCACACTACTGCACTGCTATCAAGACATGGACGAAGACGCGACATTTGAGGAGGCTGGAAATACTGTCAGCAAGAAGTGAAAAACTAAGATGTCTTGGCCAGTGGTCGCACTGTAGCCGTTGCCTCAGCAGTTGACGTAAATGTCGCGGGCCCACCACTATTCAACCGCCAAGTGTTACAAGCTTTTAAGGCATGGTGCGGCTGCAGCTTCCCGCACGCCTACATTCACGGAGGCTGTTTGGATGTGTCGTAAGAATATGTGCAATTGAACAAACTCAAAACTATATCACTGGGTTTTCTCGGGGAGAGATTTCTTTTAAATGTGCTTCACTCACACCCTATATTTTGAACTTTATTTATTCTTCAATCAGCTATGCATAATGCATGCCTTGAAGTACGTCAGCTTTTTAAACTTGATTGAGCTATGTTACCACGACTACATTGCCACGTGTTTAGCTCAAATTAGCTGTACTACTCTCCACAGAGAATAGAGAATAGGTGTATCCAATTTTCTTAAACTTACACACGCAGACACATCACCTGTTGTACAGAGCCTAGAAAAATATTAGTTGCGAAGTATTTAGGCAAAGCTTTGTAATTCGATATTAGAACATCTACACTCTCCCCCCTCATGTATGGGTTGTAACTTAAAGGAAGACACCAGCTAGGAAGTTTCAGGTTTCTACAACACGGGAAGCGTAGTTGCTAACACTCCTAGATGTTTGATCTCTTGAGAACGGGCTGCTTTCAAGAGCTTGCATACAAAGTAAATGGAGAGACTGCGTAAATATCGAATGCTCCATGTTTCAAGACTAAAACTTAGTTAAAAGGGAGCAGTCATAATCTTGTACGAAGGCCATTTCACACAAAAACATTCATATAGCCCCATAGAAAAATACATTATCACAAGTTCTGCTGAATTTTCACAAAAATTTATGCATTGAAGAAACATAATAAAGCGATAGCTAGAGTTGCACATCCACATAATTGTGCGACGCCCCACACTGAAAAGCCGTAACAAATGATAAGAGGAATAGAGGACTGCAACAGCTTTTGTGCAGGTCACCATCACTACTAGTGAAATGCGCTAATGATTTCATAAACCTCCATAATATGCGTGGTTTACTAAAACGTTTGGACAAAGTTTTCTTCTCCCTTTACCATTCAAATGCTTTTCCTACATACAAGGCAAAGGAAGTTTCGAGAGCGAAGCTAAAGCTGGACATACGGTATTACAAACGACCAGCGTTGATCCTACTTTCGAGTACCGCTACATAACTGCTCGCTGTATAAATGGTCCTCCCGGGTGGAAAGACATGGCACTGGGCATGCACAGGATAGAGGGATTATAAGCCCTCCTTTCGGAGTCGTAAGCTGACTCGTTTCCGGGTATATGCCCTTATAGAGAGGGGAGGCGCTTGAGCAGAAAAACCCACACCAGAATCCGCATTCTGGAAGGCAGATTTTACTTGTGTGAATCTGCACGTTTTGTGAGGCTAGCTGCCTACTGAGTCGGGATGCTGGCTCCTGGTGTTTTGGGTTGCGAGAGACAGAGTGACCATTGCGACTCGCTAGGCTAAAATGTGAGACTGTCCCATGCTGCTTCAGATTTTCTTATTCTGGCGACATGTACAAAAGCATTCAATGAGCATCTGGCACTGTTTGAAATGCAGGCTGGCACTGCTGAGACCATGGTCCAGCTGACCCCATCAGCCATCAAGAATATTTTTTTCGGAAAATTCTTTCAATTCTTCATCATCTGTAGTGGCAACGTCTTGCTGCAAGGCCGAGAAGCCTCCAATATTGGGAAACTAAATAATAATATCGCTGCCAAAAACATCACATTGCTAGCCTATATTTACACAAAGACATCTAACGCAATGTACTTGAAGTATGGCAGGGCTAGTATAAGGTTGGCATTTATATCTCATACACTATTTGGGCAATGTCTAAGACTTTCTTGTGGGATTGCAGAGTCTTGTCGTGAATTGGGCATTGTCTCAAGCTCATAGTTCTTATCAAAGAACGGTGCTTCAGTAAAAATGTGGCATACGTATACAGACAGACAGACAGACAGACAGAAAGACAGATAGATAGATAGATAGATAGATAGATAGATAGATAGAAAGATAGATAGATAGATAGATATACAGACAGACAGACAGACAGACAGACAGATAGATAGATAGATAGATAGATAGGGAGATAGATAGATAGATAGATAGATAGATTGATAGATAGATAGATAGATAGATAGACAGATAGATAGATAGATAGATAGATAGATAGATAGATAGATAGATAGATAGATAGATAGATAGATATAGATAGATAGATAGATAGATAGATAGATAGATAGATAGATAGATAGATAGATAGATAGATAGATAGGCGGTACCGTGGGAGTAAAATATGGGTGATCGAAACGCAGGTAAAGGGGAAGGCGTTAACAGACGATAGATAGACAGACTTCGTAAATCACATATGCTCGTTTTCTTATATCAATATGTACGCAACCACTTCATTCTCGCAAAGATTGTGGGCAAATATTTAGTACAAATAACTTTTAGGGTGTTTCACACGAAGCTTACAAATACATAATGTAATTTGCTGAAATTTATTTTTTTTCATGAGTGTATAAAATAAATCTATGCTGAAGCAACGTCGATTCTTCGCTGAAAGAGAAATAATCCACTGACATTTGAATAACAAGTTCTGCCACTTCACCGAGAAAATACTTTCTGTTTGAATATAAAATTCAGCAGAATATATTCATGAATATCTCAGGAATCGCACGAACTACACATAGACGGAACACACATGCACGCATATTCACGCACACAGAGGGAAGAGAGCGCACCAGTGCGAGCATCTTATTTATTGACCGTGTGAGGTTCGCATGTCTTAACCCATGCGTTAAGAGCAACCGGGTGCGACAATCGTGACGATATCCCAACTTAAGTTACGATGGTCTTTTGTTCTACTTTACTTTATCCTCTACCGGCCATAAAACTTGAAAGGGCATGAGTCTAGACTTTTTACTGCACCAACAGGGTTGCGAGTGTGGTGATCGTGCGGTGGAAGAAGGGTTTGGTACGAGACAATAAACACGTCACTTCAAAGGGAAGTACCCTCGTCTAGACGCTGGAGAAGGGACAAAAGAAGTGCTAGGCTTAGTAATCAGTGGGCGTGTATGGTACGAACTATGCATCGAGCTTGATAGATTCTTCTAGCAAGTATGTGCCATCTTCGGCGAATGAAAATAAAAAAGTGGTATGAACGAAGAGGGAAAACGTATCAGTATTTTGCCGTGTGCTGCCATTATTACTTTCACGCCCCTTGAGCATAATGTATTTTCGCAGGCAATTTAGAACACAACGAGGCCTTCCGCCTTCTTTAACGGCTTCTATACTTTGACTCACTCTTTTTATTTCCTTCTGCGCCTGGCTGAGAAATTGCCATGAAGGCTTTGGGCATTTGCAAATGTGAATTACACATGCCCATACGTCATTTTCTTTCAGTCTGCTTGTTGTTTCTCTCTCCCTATGTGTAAGCAACCTAGGGTGCTGCTCAAATATCACTACTCGACACCACTGAAGTTTTGTCAACGTGTCATAAGAGAATAAACCAGGCAATGTCACTTGAGTGTTCTACATTTGAGAAGTTCATCGAGTGAATATCAAAATATTGTGGCATGCAATGTAGTGCTACGTATACCTAACTAAAATAAAGTTATTTGTGTTTTTTGTTTCAATATACTACCTCAGTTTGCAAACACTATAGTTTAATCATTAGTGACAAGCAAGTTTTGATCCACCAAATCGATTCTTATACCTTTTCGTTTGGGGCAGATGGAAGTGAAAGTTATACAGCCTACTGGCAAACGATTTGAGCCTATGCGTCATCTAGTCGAGAGAACGCGAAGCAAGCTGTTGAGGTTCCGTTAGCAGACGACATTCGCTTTCTAACGTTTGGCAGGGGTCCTGGCGAATGAATTATTCGTTAGAAAAGAAGACAAAAAAGAACGCATTTTAACAAAATATTTCTGAATTTCACTGGACACGTGTTGGCAATAACGGGATAATTAGTATATTTCTACAAGTTGCTAATATTGGATGGAAGAGCGAAGAACCGCATAAATAAAAAAGGTTACCCGGACAATATTTGTTTGTTTTTTGCGCTTCAGCAATAGGTAATGTATCCCCATGCTGAAAGTTCTTAGCACTCTTCGATTGACATCAATGAGTTCTAGTTATAACACAGCTGGGATGAATTGGAACTGATTGCTGGGAGCGTCACAAACCGACATAAGCTATAAATGCCTTAGTGAAGCCTCCGAATAATGTCAACCAGCTTTAATTCTCAAACTGCACAGTACGGCGAAGTCTAAAATTTCAACCTCATAGAATTGTGACAGTCTCAATTGGGATCGACGCCGCGTCTTTCATCCTATGCTCATAAGCACTGTTCCAGAGTTCTTTTAGGTAAATTTAAAGTGGCCAACACCTGTTCCACAGCATGTCACGAAATTGAAAACATTCATAACTTTGATTTCATTCTACTTGCAAGGTACGAAAAAAATGCTTGCTAAATTACGTCGAATAGCAGTTACGAGCGTTGTTCCCCAGATGTTGCGCGCTCAATTAGCTTGTTTTGTGGGCATGCGTAAGTGGTACAGCCCGCCCTAATCAAGTAACCTTGGTAGAACCTCCATGATGTGTCATCGTAGAACTGGGGGTCCAAGGAAAGTGCCATTTTACTCATACCTCCAGCGATAATTGCTGTAGCAGCACGCAAGCGTAACATACCTGGACTAAAAGCAAGAAGACAGTTTCCCAGTGAGTGCTTGGCCATGAATGTGATGTCTAGAACGTCTAATAGCTCTACATTATGCATATATTGGCAAAATTCGGTTCAAATAGAGGTGCCGGACCAATTCGAATTGTATATTTACTCAAAAGGCGTGATGAAAGAATTGTTAAGAAAAAGGAAAAAAAAGAGAACAGGTCCGCGGTGCGGCGCCACTGGTGACCACCTGCAGGTAATATCTCTCCCACAAGAGCGTAATTGAGCACCCTGGTACAGTGCTAGGCCACTACGTCCATTCTCAACGTACCAATTGAGCTTTGGCCCTTAGTCCCCAGCGGCTGCGAAGCTACTGTCCAAGGCAGCGGTCAGGCCTGCGACGCCACCGAGGGTGCTGAGAATCTCTGGGTTCAGACAGGCCGGCATTGCAATAAGAACTTGGCTATCTTGAACGCCAGAAATATTCTAGTGAGGCTGGTTTAGCTGCACTACTCAGTAAATTACAGGGCGGTAAATGAAATGTAATAGGGCTGAGTGAAGTTAGCAGAACGTGTGAGGCTTATACAGTGCTGAATAACGAACACCTCCTTTGCTACCGTGGATTATCTGACAGATAAGAACTAGGAGTGTGATTCTTTAGGCACAACAACATCGCTGGTAACATAGGAGAATACTATAGTATTGGTGAGAGGGTGGCAAGTGTCATAATTAGGTTGGACAAAAAGTAGAAGATGAAGATGGTACAGGCCTAAGCGCCTGCATCAAGCCATAATGAACATTTGGTTGAACGCTTCTATGAAGACGTTGAGTCAGCCATTAATAAAGTTAGACGCAGTATACTATTCTTATGGGTGAATTTAATGCCAAAGTAGGCAAATAAACAGGTTGGAGGCCATGCAGTGGGTAACATTGCATTGGCTCTATAAATGCCACAGGAGAGTTATTATAGAGTTTGCAGAACGCAATTCCTTAGAGATCTTCAATATCTTTTTAAAAAAAAACTGGCTAACCGTAAGATTACGTGACAATGTCCTAAAGGCGAAACTAAAAATGAAATATACTTCATTCTGGGCGCATGCTCAGGTATTTTACAAGATGTAGAAGAAGTTAGCAAGATCCGATGCAGTGTCTATATTATGGTAAAATGCCACTTTGCCTAGACTTTAAAAGTAAAGGCATAAACCGATGCGCAAGAAGTCAGTTAAAAAGCTAGTGGTGAAAGGGAAAGTACAGAAATTCAGAGTTTCACTTGGAATAAATTCGAGGCTCTAAACAAGATAACTGACGTTAGCGTTCCGCAATGAACGATAATCTTACTAGTATCATCAAAGAGTGTGCAGTGGAAGTCGGAGGTATAGTCACTAGACTGGACACTGGCAAACTATCTCAGGAGAAAAAATGATTTATTAAAAGACGACAAGCTATAAAACCCTCAATGGCAATGAACCAAATTGAGCTTTCAAAGTAATCAATAGCGTAAGGTAGCCGATATCAAAATGTATAGTGTGGATACAAATGACCTGGTTCAAGAAAGCGGTAGAAGCCTGGGCGCTGCGAAGGCAAGCTTATGCACAGGCGAAAATCAGAGCTATGCGTTAAGAAACAATGCCATAATCAATATGAATACCACAGCTGAGGTAACGAAGCAATTTTACAGAAAGCTGTACAGAATCCGAAACAACCAGGACGATATTGTTAGAAGCATTATTAACCCAGAGGAATTTGATATTCAACGAGTTATGACAGGGGAAGTAAGGATCGCCTTAAAAAGAATGCAAAGAGGCAGAGCCGCTGGCGAGGTTAAAATAACAACGAACATGCTGAAAGAAGGCAAAAAAGTTGTGTTAGAAAAACTGGCCACCTTATATATTAGGTGTCCCTTGACGGGTAGGGTACCAGAACCTTGAACGAACGCGAGTCATAGATACCCATGATAAAAAAAAGACGTGGAGGACTTCAATAATTACAGGCCAGTCAGCCTACTATCCGTTCTCTACAAACTAGTTTCAAAATAGGATGTACTAGAATTAGAGTGACATTAGAGTTCACTCAACCAAAGGACCCAGCAGGATTTCGCATAGGCTGCTCCACAAGGATTTATATTCATACTATCAAACAGGTAATAGAAAAATGCATGGAATACATAGCCATTATAAATGGCGAGAAGGCGTTTGACTCAGTCGAAACTATAGCAGTATTGCAGGCACTTAGGAATCAGGGCACCTATGAACCATTAACACACAGGAACTGGGAATCCACTACCACGATAGTTCTCCCCACCGAAAGCGACAGAATCCCCTCAGAGAGGGTGTGAGGCAAGAAGACAGGATCTCTCCAATTCTATTAAACGCGTGTTTTCGAGAGGTTTTCAGGGCCCTAGGTGGGAAATAATAGGAATGAGAGGTAAATGAGAGTATCTTCGTAACCTGCAATTCGCTGATCCCATTGCCTTGATGTGTAACTCGGGAGACAAATTACAGCTCATTATTACAGAACGGGTAACGGGAAGCAAAAGAGTAGGTCTGAAAGTCAATATGTACAAAACTACTGTGCAACAGTCTTGTCAGGAAACAGCAATTTGCGGTTGGCGGAGAGAGTCTGAAAGTTGTAAATGAATATGACTACTTAGGAGAGGCAGTAACTGCCGAGCCTTGCCATTGGAGTGAAAAAATTGGCTGATCTCACGTACAGTGGTAATCGATGATATGTGAAGCACGAATGAGAAAGGTTTCGATGTAACTTTAAGATCAGCACAACGTTATGAGGCGGAGGTAAATTATGCTGTACATGACTTTCATGTTATGAATATAATGTCTGGACATTTATTTTCCTTTGTCGCCCATTAACGTCTCCTGATACCAAATTTGGCATATGACGAGCTAGCAAAACAGCCGCGAGCATGCGATGAGCGTAGCATGTATTCATGTTTTACATGTTTGGATGTGTCATTTACCTTCGTTGTCTATTCACCTCACGTGATACCAAATTTCCTGTATGTGGAGCTAGCGAAACAGTCGCGAGCGCATCACGAGCGTGGTATGTTCTCATGTTCTTACATGACACGCGTGTCATGATAATCATGTTTGCACCAGTGACATAACTTCATCGCCCATTCACGTCCCGTAATACCAAATTTGGTATATGCGGAGCTAGCAAAACAGCGGTGAGCGCATCATGAAAGGCCCAATATACTCCGTTGTGACGTTGATGCGGTGCACGCTGGGGTAGTTACGCCAAGCTAGCAAAACGCGAGCACTCTGTCGTCTTACGCCAGGTGTGTACAACGCGACCAGCGTTCGTCGGCACAACCCTGCAGCGACCGGCACCGCGTCTGCTTCTCTTCGCGACGCCTGGCGTCCTTCCGTCACGGAACCATGGCCAAAGCAACGCATCGGTGCCTGACGTGGCATCGCCGGCGTGACGCGACCAAATGAACGCTGGTGCGCACGCGCGCCGGGTGCCATCAAATTTTATTGCTGCATTAAGTGTGCCTTGTAGTCATGATCTTACAAGAGAAGCATCTCATGATTATCGTGTTTGCAACAGTGACATACCTCCGTCGTCCATTCACGTGACGTAATACAGAATTTGGCATATGGTGAGCTAGCAAAACAACCGCGAGCGTGCTACGAGCGCAGATTGTAGTCAAGCTTCACGTAACACGCATGCCATGATTATCATGCTTCGACGTGTCACTTACCTATGTTGTAAGTTCGCGTCACGTATAATACCGAATTTGGCGCATGTGAAGCTTGCGAAATGACCGCAAGCGCATAATGAGCGTAGAATGTTGTCATGCTGCGACATGACACGCATCCAATAATTATCATGTTTGGACGTGTCATTTAGAATCGTCGTCTATTCACGTTCCGTAATACCAATTTTGGTTTATGTGAAGCTAGAGAAATGGCGACGAGCGCATCATGAGCGTGGCATGTAGTCATGTTAATACATGACACACATCTATTGATGATCATGTGTGCACCAATCATATACCTTCATCATTCATTCACGTCATATATTCCCCATATGGAAGCACCACCATCCAGAGGACATTCCATGGACTAAACGAGAGGTGGCACACGCACACTTTCTTACGGCTTGCGCTTCGGGTCTACTTCCCACCTTTAACCACCTCGAGTTCATGGTATATACTAGTTCACTGTATTCATGGCACTGCGGCCCAATGCTCGTTAAACCTTTCTAAAACCAAGGAGGTTCGCCGAGTGAGTATAACGTAGCAACCGTTTCCTGTCAGATAGTGCTCAGTGTACATGCCAATGGCTGCTAATGGGAAATGAGAGACAGGAGAATTTAGCTTTTACTTTCTTATGGCTTGCGCTTCGTATCTACTTCCCACCTTTAGCCACCTCGAGTTCATGCTATATACTAGTTCATTGTATTCACGGCACTGCGGTTCAACGCTCGCTAAACCTTTCTAAAACAAAGGAGGTTACACACAGCGAGTATAACATAGCAACCCTTTATTGTCAGATAGTGCTCAATGTACTTGCCAATGGCTGCTAATGGGGAATGAGAGACAGGAGCATTCGCCTTTTAGTTAACGTGCACGCCGCGAGCTTTTTATTGTTCAACAAAGCACCGGAGAAATCTCCCACCGGCACCACCTTGCAGGTCAAAATGTAACACTGGTTACACACTACGACAACGACTACGAGAGACGAACGGGTGCCGCTTTAAGGAGCTTCATCCCTAAAATGTCACAATCCCAGCGCGTACGTCGTCAAACACTTTCCGCCAGATAGTGGCACATGCCCACGGGTGGGCACGTGCCGCTGATATGCTGGTATGTGCCCCAGGAGACTGACTCTTAGTATCTACTCAGGAACGACGAAAACACACATGGGCAATTTTAACTCTTCAGCGTTAAGCAACACCCGATATCGGTAGCGTCGAAGCAACGAAGGCATAGAATAAATGTTAGTGGTAAGAAAAACCTATCATAGGCAGCGTTCACCACCCCCCCCCCCCCCCAACGAATGCAAATAACAAATTTCAGGGTGTCAGCAGGGATCCAACCCAAGCAGTGTGCGAGAAAGTCAAGCATTCTACCACAGAGTCATGCCAGGTCTCGTAACTAAAATTGAAATGGACGCTAATCTTCGTGAAACGTCAAAAGTCACTGTAGTGCTGCCTACCCAAATTTATAAACATTACATTTGTACTCCTTTAACACAGCCATCACGTCGGGTTAACGTAAATTGTGGCTGGGTGCCATGCACTGAAGTTGATGTAGCAGTGTCCAGGGCCAGCATTTTCGCGAGCACCAGCGCTTCACATCATCTTCTGGTGTTGCTAATACGCATGTTCCAGTTGACATTCTTGCACAAGTGCCAACAACTAGTTATATAAGCAACTCCAACTCTACAACATATGTCTGTGCGTGCAACTTTTGTACATATATTTAGAGTCATTTCATTACGTGTCATTAAAAAAAATCAACACTATCACCCTCCCTCCTCGTGCTTCGCATAACGTCGATTCCCGGGTATGTGGGTTATGCCGAGTTTCTTATGTTTGGGTCTGTCGCTTGTGTTCGCCATGCAGTCATGTCATACCATACCAGTTTTGCAATATGTATTTGACCGAAACCAGCGCTAGAGCAGTAATACTACGGAATATAAATCATGACATTTATTCCATAAATACCATGATTTTCGGTTTTGACTAGTAACTGATGCTCGTCACAGTGTCATGGTATACCATACTAGTTATGGTATTGACACCATTATCGAAACGGTCGGGAGAGCTAAAAGTCATAGGCGGCTAGATAGATAGATAGATAGATAGATAGATAGATAGATAGATAGATAGATAGATAGATAGATAGATAGATAGATAGATAGATAGATAGATAGATAGATATGCTCGAGGCCACTAAAGTTCCCTGAAAGATGCTTCGCATTTAGTAACTAAAATAGTAAAGATGGGATGAATAATATGTGGCAAGCATTGTCAAATCATTAGTTAAATCTGCCACTAACTTTAAAGAGGAAGATATATTACAGCTTGTAGAGATCTGAAGCGCACCCGCGCCAATTTCGTGGGTATTCCGCCTGACGGCCGTTTCCTTTCCGTGCTCTTGTAACGGTGCTTTGCGATAGATGGCGCCATGCGCGGGTGCGGCACGTGTTCTCGGGGGCTGCGAGAATCGGGAGGCCGTGGTTGGCGCCGGGTAACCACATGGTAACTTCGTCCGCGTCCCCTATGGGAAGCGCCGGACTGTAGCCTGCCTGGGGGCCTCGGCATCCCGGCAGGCGTGTTTACTTGAGTACTAGCTTCGGTACCGTATGCTAAGTCAACAGCGGTGCCTAGTGCTTGAAGTGGTCGCACCACACCAAGCCGCACTTGCCGTAGGCCTACGCGTACGAGGTTTACCCTAACTCTCGCGACCAGAACCTGTGGCCATCGTGAGAGTGCGTACCTTAGCCGCGAGGGACCTTTTCCCAACCGGCGTGTCAAAGCTCGCCATTGCCAGCTGCAACGTGCTCGCGGTTTCCCCTTATCGTGAACGTCTGCGTGCAGGAGCCTTTTCTTTTCGCGTCCTTGGAGCGGACGTTGTACTGTTGCTCGGGGTGCCGCCAAAGGCAATAAAGTGTTGGTTTATTTCTGTTATTCGAACACTGCCTGTTTTGCCGCGCCGCGCTAAACGCCTTGTTAGTTGAGCGCGCGCGGAGCGTTGCGCTACACGCGAGTAGGTGACGGAGTCACGGCCCTGTGGCTCACTAAGCGTGAGCCCACGGTGATCCTCCACTACGGTGGGTAGTGAGGTTTCCACAAGCTGAATCTTGCCGGTGCTACCAATGGAGCAGAAACCAGGAGACTCGCAAAAAAGGGCTTAGCCTAAATCGAGGATGACGCAGCGAGTGATGGAATTGAAAATGATAGGTGTAACCAGACGAGACAAGAAAAGAGCCCTGCGGGTCAGGGAACAAACTGTGGTTAAGAGTATCATAGTTATTGAAGAAGAAATATAAAAGGGGCGGGCACATAGCACATCGGCAGGCTAAGCACTCATCATTAAGGGTAACTCACTGGATATCTAGAGAAATAAAACGCCTGAGGAAGGGACAGAAAGTTGGGTGTCCGATGAGATTAAAATGTCCGCCGGTATAACGCGGCCGCAGAGAGCACAAGGCCGGGTTGATTTGCGGAGCATGGGAGAGACCTTCTCCCTGCAACAGGTGGAGTGTGCCTGATTATTATTATTATTATTATTATTATTATTATTATTATTATTATTAATAATATTATAACAATGGCAATGTTCATGCAACGGTTTTGATTGTCACGTATAAATCTCTACAGATTGCAGTGGCTCAGCCGAACTAGTTTTAACTTGCCGAGTCTTATCTACGTGGCACTATTTCATTTTACTGACGACCAATTCGTTTGAATTTGTCAAGTCCGCATAACTCAATTTCTGGTGGGCTGCAAGCGTCAGCTACCTTTGTTAGAATGTGTTCCGTGTCGGTGGGAGCAGGTTCACAATGCTTTTGTCTACGTTTCTTTTATCTTACACCATAAATTGGCCTACCTAATTTGTGTCTCACAAATCTTCCAATTGGTGACCTGCAAAGTTACGACACCATCTAAGGCTTAGAATGCATCCAGCAGGCGCAGCCGCTTCAACTCGTCACTGCAGTTAACACATTACTTTCTCATTAGAAGAGTTGCCTTCTAACCTGGGGACCCCACACCAGTTCAGATGTGCGTCACAAAATGCAAGCATTCCAGTGGGCTCCGACAGTAGTACGACGGCAATGCCGCATCGCCCATAATGCAAGGGTGACCCGAGCTTAGGCCGGCAACCTTGCACGAGCATTTTAAGAGGGACAAGCCCTTGCAAGCCCGCACTGCGCCTTCGACGCTGTATGAACGGGGAAAATATCTTTGTGGACATCTAGCTCTAAGCCACGCGGAAAATTAGGAGTGACTCTCAGTGGTAACTTACGCGATATGCTTTTACCACATTCTATATTTCACATGCATTTATGCTAAGAATAAAGAGTCCGCGGCCTCATAAAAACAGAGTGCCTTGAGCTAAAGACAACCCATTTCACTTGAAGTGCGCTCACTTTAACGTAGAAAAGTGGGGTGAGATCGCTACAGCAGATTCTTCTGCCGTATAATTATCAATTGATGCCCTCGGTGTTCTTATTTGCACTCACGCACAATCAGAAAGAGATGTCCAGATAGAGCGGTATTCCGACCAAGCTGCTCTGTACAGCAGCCGAGCATTCTTCTTTAAGGCGACGCCAGTGTTTTTTTTCTTTTGGCGTGAAAATTCTTCGCACGCCCACCGTGACACGAGCACCAGTGAGAATGCGGAGCCTTTTTCATGAAATAAAATATTGAAATTTTATCAGTTCTCCGCCTATATTGTCTTTCGATTCTGATATGTCGTTGCTGAACAACACTTGCTGGTGGTAGACCCTTTCATCTTGTGTTTTCATTTCTCTTCGTGTTTTCTCTGGTATTTATTAATTTGTGTTGTAATTCTGAATGAAGTGGGTCATGCATAGCTCGGTAAACACATAGTCAGTGCTAGGCACAAGACGCTCGGCCCGGACGTTGTCGCTGTTTTCGCTGGCTAGGCCTACGCTCCTACCTCGTCTCAAATAACAGTTCTGACTGTCTCGGTTCTTTATTATATTTGGTGGAGTTTGCTGGGTCTTCTCACAATCTTGGAGTTGCGAAGCCGGACTCGACCTGCCGCTAAGACCACTGCATCTGCCACAAGCCCTCCGCCTATGGCTCCTCAGGCCATCGCGTGCTCCAGCGCGGTCCATCAGCGGGACCCTCCCATAATCAGCGGCACTGACGATCACGACGTCGATGACTGGCTGGGTACCTATGAACTCGTGAGTGTCTTGATCAAATAGAACGAAGCGAGGAGACTGGCCACCATCGGCATTTACCTTAGTGGCATTGCCCACTTGTAGCTTCGGAACCATGAAACCGACGTTTCAACCTGGACAGCATTCAAGACAAAGTTCATTGAAGCCTTCAGTCGTCCTGCTGTCCGCAAACTTCGTGCGGAGCAGCACCTTCAGTCGAGATCCCAACTGCCTGGTGAGAGTTTCACCAGTTACATAGAAGACGTCATTGACTTGTGCAAACGCGTCGATGTGAACATGACAGAGGTGGACCGCATCAAGCATATTTTCAAGGGTATCAACGAAGACGCATTCCAGATGCTCATTTCAAAGAGCCCGGCTACTGTCGCTCAAGTTATCGAGCTCAGCCAAAGCTCTGACGAGCTCCGCCGGCAACGCCTCGTCACCCGCCGTGCTGTCCCACAACAGGAATCGATGTCTGTCTTAACTCCCTGGCAAGATCCCATCCTCCTCTCGCATAAAAAAGAGTTTGTGCACGAAGAAGTTGCCCGCAAACCGTCGCTCATCTCCGGCCTACCGGAGCGCAGTGCACCGCTTAACTCTACACTACGGACTATTATACAATACCAAGTGTCTGAGCACTTCCTCCGCAGCTGGTGCCACCAGACGTATGCCGAAGCAGCAGAACGACCACGACCACAGACATTCCGAGCGCCGCCTCCACTGCCTGCTCCTGTTTATGCCGCCCAGCCGCCACGACCTCCAGTCCACCGAGTCCCTAATCCACGGCGCACTGCCGACAACCGACCGATCTGCTTTTCCTGTGGTCTACCCGGACACGTCGCACGTCTGTGCCGCCGTCGCCCGCTCCATTCACGAGAAAACCCACGTTCATATGAGTACGACCACACGTTTCCCTACACTCCAGACGCCGAACTGTACCCTTCTCGAAAGCGCCACCGACCACCTTCTGATCGTCGATCTCCTTCTCCACGTCATCGCTCGCCCTCCCCGATGTGCCGACGCGCCCCTACAATCGACGCGGAAATCTAAATGACGCAGTTCCTGAGGCAAGAACTTCGTCCTCGTCGAAAAGCACAAGCCCTTTTTGTTCGCCGCCGAATGTAATTAATGCCGTCCTTCAAGGTGTACCTGTACTTGCCCCTATTGATACAGGTGCTGCCATTTCTGTCATTGCCGAAAACGTTTGCCGTGCAGTTCGAAAAGTAACAACGTCTTACTCGGGTTCGTTTCTTCATACTGCCAATGCACAGTCTCTGTAGCCTGTGATGGCGTCTACCACCAGACTTGTAATTCGAGGAGTGCCCTACACAGTGCAGATCGCAGTACTCCCGCACTGTTCTCACGACATCATTTTAGGCTGAGATTTTCTCTCCCATCACCAAGCCGTCATTGATTGCGCCCGTGCCGAAGTCGTCTTTTGTCCTATTGGTGAGGCTCTACCTGTCGACGATCGCCCTTCCTACGCGAAGTTGCTCATTAGTGACGACACTCAGATCCCTCCTCGCGCTACTGTCTTCGCACCTGTGTTGTGTTCCGCCGTCATCGACGCTACGAAATCTTCATGCCTTCCGCTTTCGTTCATCGCCACCTATCGCCGCTACCAACCACTCTCGTTACTCTTTAAGGTGGTGCGACCGACATACCTGTGTGGAATCCGTTCCCTTTCAGGATTACGCTGCTTCTTGGCGAATGTATCGGCTCAATCGAATCATTCAAAACTATCGCTACACTTGACGTTCCTGATGAATCATCAAAAGTCAGCGCCCTCTTCTGTAGTTCTGTGAATGGCCGTTCCACTGCCGACATTTTCAACCGGGTAATCCACGAAGGCCTAAACCCACAACAGAAGTGTGAGCTTTCGAGCCTCCTTGACAAGTTTCGGCCATCTTTTGAAGGTCACAGCGCTACCTTAAGTCCAGCATCTACTGTATGCCACCAGATCGACCCAGGTAATCACCCACCACTACGACAGCGACCGTACCGTGTTTCAGGGGCGCTGGCGTCGATCGACGGGAGCGGTCGCATACCACGTCGGCTCTGTGAAATATCGCAATTATTTGCGTCACATCAAGTCATTCTCCTGCAAGCCTTCTACCACCGTCTCCAAGAACGTCAGCCGCAACCGAAGACATCACGTCTTGTCAAGGTGGGCCGTCTTTTGACCCTTTTTTGGTCACTTGAAGCTTTCGCCAAACCACCGCGGAGTTAAGCCTAACCGCAGTAAGGGCCGCGCTGGCCCTACCCGGGGTTTCCCCGGTAATGGCGTCTCCAAATCAAGTCACCGGCTACGATCCGGAGTCCCTACAGATAATACAGATGGATACCGCTCAAACCGAGACACCTCTACCAACCGAGGAAGAGTACCTCAAGGATATGGTCCGCGTCTGGCGCGGAAGGAAGAACACAGCAGTGGCGTCGAGAGACGCCAGGGCTCCTGCAGCCAAACAACAAGCAGCGTCTCGCCCTCAGCAAGCACAGGGCAAGAACGCGCCGAGCGTCGCCTCGCAGCGCGCCAAGCAACTCCAGTGGCGGCCGAGGAACACGCCGCGCATCGAAGAAGACGACATCATAGTGGTGTTGAAACCGCGTGAGACGCTCGACCTCAAGGCCACGTTTGGTCCTGGACAAGCCGGCGCTGCAGTCCGCAGCATCCTCGGAGCCGACGCAAGTGTGGGACTTGCGGTGTGGCCCCTCTGGGATCAGAATGTACTTGTGTGCACGCTCAAATCAGTGGACGCCGCCGAGAGACTCCTCCGGGACATTAAGCTGCCAGTCGGGGGCCGCCAGCTAACATTCCGGGGACATCCCAAACTCTCCGGTGAGTTCTGTCGGGGCATCGTGCATGTCTCTCAAGACAAAACGTCCGAAACTGTGAAAAGCAAGCTCAGTGCTGAGCCAAATATAGTGTCTGTGCGCAAGCTTGGGGACACCCCGGTTGCGGTGATCACCTTCGCGGGGACCAAGGTGCCACGGACGGTGTTATACAACTGCGAGCGGCTCCCTGTTCGCTTGTATAAGAAGACAGTGCCTGCATTCCCACTTTGTGGCACAGTGGGCCATCGAGCAGATACTTGCCCACGCCCGCAGCCCGGCCGCTGCACAAGCTGCAGCGTTCAGGTACCTGCAGCTACTCCTGACGGCCCTACGGAACACCAGTGCATTCCGAGCTGCCTCCTCTGCGGCGGTGGCCACAAGACTGGAGCTCCCGGTTGTGCTGGACGGTTCCGGCAGCCGGTCAAGTCGGGATCCCCACGCGGATCCAAGCCGAGGACAACGGGGGGGAACAAACAGGCTCCGACTCCCAAGACTGGCCCCAAGAAAGCACCAGCCACCAAGTCGAATAAGCCAAAACTCAAGAAGACCGACACCGGGCACTCCACCAATGTAAAGCCTGGGACCCCGTCGGAGCCTCCTGCCTTGGTCAAGGACTTCCCACCCTTGACACCCGTCCAAGCACAGGTGAGCTGTTGGGGTGGGGCAGTCTCTGGACCTTCCTCTTCTCCCTCCCCTACCGAAACCGCCCTACAGCAGCAGATAGGGGAGCTCAGGCGCCAGAACCAAATTCTTGCGCGCAAAATTCAGGAATTAAAAGCGAAGCAGGTTGGGTCATCCGAGCCAGTGCAGGAAGCCGAGGCAGAGGACGGGGATGACGGCTCTTCCGTCACATCCCGCCTCACTAGCGTCTCGCGGCAGGACGCGGACACGGTAGTTGGACCAGCTTCCATTACCGGATCCATCGGTCGCATCGAGTCCCTAGAGCATCGAGTCCTTATCGCCCAAATTAAAAACACCACTCAGAGCGACTCCCCGCAGGTTAAGCGCAAGCCGGCCTCCCGTCAGGCAGCAGAAGAAGGCTTTTCGGGGCCGGCTCCAGGTCCGGACCGGTCCTCTGCACCGTAAATAAATACTAAAAGATGGCTAGCCGATCTAATAAACAAGCTAAATATCTACAAAAATTTGAGATTATACAATGGAACTGCAGGGGTTTTAGAGCCTGGAAAAAACGGTCGCACCTCCAGCTCTACTTGCAGTCCCTCGGAAACATGCCTGCCTTGCTTGCTTTGCAGGAGCCCGGTTTGAACGTTAAATTCTCTGGCTATAGCACTTTCCAGGGGGGGCCTTCGTCATGCATCCTGGTGAACAAGGCATATACCGCGATTCAGGTCGACTTAAACTTAAGTACTGAACAAGAATACACAATGGTCAGAGTACTGCCTCTCAGACGTCGCGACCAGTCAATACACATCCTAAATATATACAGCCCCCCGCATAAGCTCCGCGTAACATTTAGCGAAATCTTCCTCCGGGCGATCCAGTTGGCAGACAAGGACCCCTTAGTGATCGTGGGAGACTTCAATGCTCCCAGCCTTCACTGGGGCTATCACTACGAGAAGGCCAGAGGACGTAAGCTGGCGGAGCTTATCTCCACCCTTCGCCTCACGCTGCTCACGGATCCGGCGTACCCCACTCGAGTGGGGAACTCGGTAACCCGTGACACGTGTCCGGACCTCTCTCTCGTAAAAAACGCTAAGGATGCTACCTGGGAGAACTTGGGCGATTCTCTAGGCAGTGATCACTGCCTTCTCCGGGTCACACTCCTGGAAAAGTCAGCTCATAAAAATGCGGTCAAGCCAAGTTGACCGATTGGACCCAATTTCGCAATCAGACTATCCCTCCCGTACTATTTTCTGGAGGCTATGCAGAATGGGCTCAACACGTAAACAACATTCAAAAAAGACTTACTACTACCCTCCAAACCAACGCAGAAATCCCCGCAGTTGACAATCACCTCCTACACTTGTGGGAGGCGCGCCGAAGCTTAACAAAACGTTGGAAAAAGCAGAAGACTAATCGCAAATTACGTATCCGCATAGCCCAACTCACGGAACAAGCAGCAGCGTATGCCGCCCAACTCTCAGATTCAAATTGGATAGCCCGCTGCGATGCCGCAGCTCGTCAGATGAGCTCGAAGGGGACATGGCGTCTCTTTCGCAGTCTCATAGACCCCTCTCAAACGAGAGGGGAGGCGCAGAAGCAGCTCCGGCGAGCTCTGCCAGGGTACCAAGGCACTCCGGCACAGCTTGCGGATGCTCTGTGCGATAGGTATCTCTGTCGTACGGAGGACCCGCCTGGGCCGGCGTACACGTACTCTGGTAAGCCTAACCACCAACTCGATGCCCGTTTTGAGTTGCATGACCTTAAAGCGGCTTTAGCTAAAATGCGCAGGGGTACGGCTCCGGGGCTGGACCGCATAACAGTAAAGCTGTTGGCAAACCTCCCTGACACAGCCTACCTCCATTTATTGGAATACATGAACGAGATCTGGGACGGCCGTGCGCTCCCTTCCGAATGGAAAACGTCACTTGTGACTTTTATCCCCAAAGCAGGCAAGGCCGTGAATACGGAAAGTCTGAGGCCCATATCACTGACTTCGTGCGCGGGCAAGCTTATGGAGACGATGGTACGGGATCGCCTCTCCCCATACCTTGAGGGCAAGGGCTTCTGTGCAGACACCATGTTTGGGTTTCGCCCACACATGTCTGCACAGGACGTCCTTCTCCAGCTCCATAGGGCCGTCATACAGCCCATAAGTATGCAACACAATGATAAAGCCATCCTCGCCCTTGATCTGAAGGGGGCTTTCGACAATGTTAAACACAGCAGCATCCTGGCTAACTTGAGCTCCACTGATTGCGGGGCTAAGGCCTTTGCATATGTCAGAGATTTTCTCTCTAAACGCCAGGCACTTCTTCGGATCGAGGACGAGGAATATGGCCCGTACATTATGGGAACACGGGGTACCCCACAGGGAGCAGTGTTATCACCACTCCTTTTCAACATTGCTATGATGCGCCTTCCAAGCGAATTGGCCAGGGTGGAAGGCACACAACACGCAGTATATGCCGACGATATTACAATCTGGACCACTGAAGGGAGCCTTGGTGAAATGCAGGAACGCCTTCAGCAGGCCGCATCCATAGTCGAGGCGTATGCCAACGATTGTGGACTCCAATGTGCTCCAAACAAATCAGAGCTTCTGCACGTTAGAGCGAAGCCAAGAGATAAGTCAGCCATACACATCTCCCTGTCTGGGGTTCCCATCAGAGAGGTGGAGGAGCTCCGGATTCTGGGCCTGTTCATTCACCACAGACTCAGACCGGACTCCACTATAGCGAAACTCAAGAGAATAGGCGAACAGGTAGGGCGCATGATCCACCGCGTTTCCAACAAGCGGGGTGGTCTGCGGGGCAGGGACGCGCTTCGGCTCGCGCATGCCTTCGTGACTAGCCGGATCCTCTACGCCGTCCCATACCTTCGCACTAACAAGCAAGAAGACGAAAGAATAGATGCCATCATTCGTAAGGCTACTAAACGAGCTCTGGATCTCCCGGTGGCCACTTCCAACGCCAAACTGAAGGCGTTAGGTGTGCTCAACTCCTACCAGGAGTTGCGGGAGGCCCACCTTATGAATCAATATACGCGGCTCGTGCAGACGGCTCCCGGGCGCCGCCTGCTAAACCGCTTACATATACAACACACTTGCACTGCAGAGGAGGCGGAGCGTATTCCGGAACTGTGGCGGCATATGCTCTCGGTCGCTCCACTCCCCAGTAACATGGATAAGCACACGCACGAAAGCAGAAGACAGGCGCGGACTCGGACGCTTGAGAGGCAACACGGCTCCCGACCTGGTGTATTCTACGTAGATATAGCAGGGCCTTCGCCCACGGGATTTTACACGGCCTCTGTAGTTTACCGGGAAAAGCATGTCAATGGGCTCTCGTTCCGAGCACAAAATCCAGAGCGCGCATGGAAGTCGCGATATCGCTTGCTGCTGCGGACCCCAACTCGAAAGTTATCATCACGGACTCCAGGAAAGCATGTACTCATTACTTGGTAGGAGAGATATCCCCCCCTAGCCAGCCAAATTCTAAAACGGGCTCTCGCTGATCCAGCCCCGAAACGCATCGTATGGGCTGCTGGCCATCAGGGCCTACGAGGTAATGAGGCCGCTGACGCGGCCGCCCGAGCGCTTACCCACCGGGCTCCTCACCTTGGCTCTTATGACTCGGAGGCCAATACACCGCTGCTGCGGTTCAAAGAAATTCTCACCTATTATCGTGACACTCACCGTCTTTACCCGGCTCCTGCAAAGGGGCTGAGTAAGGCGGAAGAGCGAACTCTAAGGCGCCTGCAGACAGGTACTCTACTCTGTCCTGCAATCCTAAAGCATTTCGATGCGAACACAGATGGGCGGTGCCGACACTGTGGGGAGACGTGTGATATCTTCCACATGGTATGGGCATGTACGAAAAATCCCCACCTACCCCCTTCCCCTACCCCTTCCCGAGAGGCATGGGAGACTGCCCTCCTCAACTGCTCATCACTAGAGTCTCAACGGGCTCTGGTGAGACGGGCGCGAGTAGGGGCCTCGTCATGCGGTGTCCCGGACTAAGGACGCCGACCATGTAGCAGGGTCATGCTTTGGCCCCGTACCTCTCTCTTTTGTAATAAATGTTTTTCATCATCATCATACCGTGTTTCACCGACTGAACGCCGTGTCATCAATGAACAAGTAGGTTACATGCTAAAGCGCGGTATCGTTCAACTATCAAACAGTCCTTGGGCATCGCCGGTTGTTTTAGTTAACAAGAAGAATGGGACGAAACGTTTTTGCGTAGAGTATCGTCGTCTAAACAAAATAACACGAAAGAATGTTTATCCTTCAATTGCCTCGGACCGATGACGCCCTCGACTCTTTACAAGACGCAGAGTTCTTTTCCTTCCTTGATCTACAATATGGGTATTGACAAGTTCCCATGAATCCAGATGACAGGACAAAAAATGCCTTTGTTACACCAGATGGCTTATACGAATTTAACGTGATGCCATTCAGCCTATGCAATGCGCCGGCAACATTTGAGCGCATGATAGACACTATCCTACGAGGCCTCAAATGGAACACGTGTTTGTGCTAGTTAGATGATGTGGTGGTATTCTCGCCCGATTTTTCCTCGCACGTTTGTCGCTTGGAACAGGTTCTACGCTGCCTTTCTGAAGCTGGCCTCCAACTAAACTTCAAGAAGTGTCACTTTGGAGCACGCAAGCTGACCACTTTCGGACACGTCGTGTCGAAGGATGGCGTTCTCCCTGACTCCGCTAAGCTACGGGCTGTTCGCGAGTTCCCGAGGCCCACGTCTCTCAAGGAGCTGCGTAGTTTCATTTGGCTTTGCTCATACTTCCGCCACTTCATCCGGGATTTCGTCTCGATCTTGGCACCTCTGACAGACGTACTTCAGGGAAACCGCCATCTATCTGCGTGGACTCCAGCCTGCGACAGTGCCTTTGCGAGGCTCCGTGAACTGCTTACAACATCACCCATACTGCAACATTTCGATTCAGGCGCTCCCACAGAAATCAACACGGATGCTAGCGGTGTCGGTCTTGGCGCTGTACTCGCCCAACGAAAGCCTGGTTACCAAGAATATGTTGTTGCGTACGCCAGCCGCACTCTTACAAGAACAGAAGCAAATTATTCGGTAACAGAGAAAGAATGCCTAGCGATCATCTGGGCCATTACGAAATTTCGGCCTTATCTGTACGGCCGCCCTTTCGATGTTCTTGAGGGAGGATAAGCACGCGTTCTGCTTGTTATCCTCCCTCAAGAATCCCTCCGGACGCTTGGCACGATGGGCTCTACGGCTCCAACAGTACGACATCCGTGTCAATTATCGCTTAGGCCAAAAGCGTGCGGATGCCGATGCTCTTTCGCGTACGCCTGTTTCTACTGATATTGTGAGTGTCTCCATCCAAGACGACTTACTTCCGCTGTCAGACCGCGTCTTTCTCACGTTATTCAAGAACTTCTTGCTGAATGCCATGTGACTCACCGCTGTATTACCGCATATCGCCCACAAACAAACGGCTTGACCAAACGTTTCCACCAAGCTCTTGGCGACATGCTTTCTATGTATGTCGCCTCCCACCACAGCAACTGGGATCTTATCCTTTCCTACGTTACATACGCTTACAACAAGGCACCTCAAGTGACGACAGGCTTTTCTCCCTTCTCTTTAATCTATGGTCGAGAGCCATCATCTCCAATCGACACCATTCTCCTCTACCAACCCGACCCATCCGAAGGCACACCAGTTTCCGAAGCCACTCGGTATGCGGAAGACTGTTGGCAATTAGCTCGCGCCCTTACAACACAAGAAAAAGGGCTACAGAAATTTCGTCACGACGATGAACGGTTGCACTAGCAATTTTTGCTCAACTCTCTTGTTTGCCTGTGGGTGACTCCCACTGCTTCCCCTGGTACCTCTACAAAGTTCGTCAGCAGGTACCATGGGCCTCATCGCGTCATAGAGCAAACTTCCGCTGTTAATTACCTCATCGAATCCCTCACGCCCACTCCGGACCTGCGTCGCCGAGGCCGCGAAATCATACACGTGGATCGTCTCAAACCGTATCACAAACAACTTGTCCTCACGACAGCTTAGAACACCAAGTACTTGGCTCCATTTTCAGCGAGGAGGAAATTTGTAACGATGAATGTAGTGGGTCATGCATAGCTCGGTAAACACACAGTCAGTGCTAAGCACGAGACGCTCGGCCCGGACGTTGTCGCTGTTCTCGCTGGCTAGGCCTACGCTCTACCTCGTCTCAAATATCAGTTCTGACTGTGTCAGTTCTTTATTATAGTGTGAATAAATTCAAGCATTAGTCTGTGCGTGTTGTGTCTTCATTTTCTTTCACGTGAGCTTGCGCTGTAAATCAGTTTCCAGATGTTTATATTGTTGTCTATATATATTCGTCAGATTGTTTCATTTGGACTGCGTCATACATTCAGCCATTTTTACCGCTCTGTAGTGCCATCCTTCACTGATAGCTTCAAATATGATGAAACAAACTTTATTGTGGGTGCACGTTGATGCACTACGTTATCGATTTGCTTAGCCTGACCTAATTGAAGTGCCTCAATAGTTACTCTGTGTCTCAGCATGCATCAACGCTTGTACATGACCAAAAGTGCGCATGTATGCAGTACCATGTTCATTAGCACGAAGTCAGTTCATCGCTTTTTCATCACATTATTATAAGTGCGCAAACTGTTCCCGTAGGCCTCCGGAGTCTCATATTCTGCGAGTTGGCTCTGTCATAGCAAGGCCACAGTGCAAAAACGAGATAGCAGAAAGATGAAAATTGAGTGGGTGGGGCCGATACATGGTCAGACATGAAATTCCTTGTCGTGTTACAACAGGGTCCTCATGTGAAAGTACCTGGCAACGCATGATGGTGTATACCCTACATTCCTGCAACCTGCATGATAATTGTTGGCGTACATGGCCCGATGAAGTCGAGTAACGTAGCGTACCGTGACCAAGACACTGTCTGTAGTGTCCAGAAGAGCAAATCGCAAATGAAGTTGCAAAACATGAAGCGTCGTGTACCCATCACGATCGTAAGTTTTTGTTTCATTTTTTCTCCTTCGGTTTGCATTCTTAACTTTCTTACCCCCGTGACACTTTCTCCTGCTTTGGATAGCAAACTAAAATGTTTTGGTTAACCACCCTGCTTGTCACATACCTGTTGTTTTTTTCCAAGCTTCTAATGTGCGCTCCATTCTGTGCCTATTGCAGCAATAAGGCAAAAATAGCACGACGCTGAACACTACTTGCACTTTCAGAAAGCAATATTTCACTCAAAAGGTATATAAGCAAGCAGTACACACAGCCGCCTTATGTTTGGAACTTAAGCATAAAAATAACAGCAAAACAACACAAAAAACAAAAATACTAGCGAGTGAAGAGGAAACTGGCTCTTCACGCTTCCCTGTTTCGTTTTGGTCATTTTACGCGTCTCCCTGCGTCGATGTTATGAAGCTTTATGGAAGCACTGCCACGAAGAAACCAAATTGAGCATGGTGGTCGTAAAACAACGAGAACACAGGAAGAAGTAAAAATGAATGAAGCAAGCGACGCAAAAGCACTAATGTTTACGATGGACACGTCCGCAAACATGTTGTGCTGGTTTTGTGCGCTCCTGAATTGTTTATTTTGCGAGCTCTTGCCTGCTAAACGACCCACGCTTCCGAGAGCTCCACTTCCGTCCGAACTGTTATATCTCGTGGATTCCATTGCTCTTCTAAATATTTTCTGAAAGCTTTGTTGGAGCTTTTGCATTACACTTTCTTAGATTCAGTTTTACGTTGTTTATCATTTTTTATGCTCTCCCAAATGTCGCCGACATATCATGAGTATGGGCAAGGTTTTACCTAAATATCTAAATGAACCAATAGCAGCCTACTTTGAATACTTCCTGTAATGGTCTTGGAGCACTTTATTTCCGGATTTTATAAAATAAAGCATCCGCTGAATTTTAGTTACATTGAAAGTCAGTGGCTTGATACAGTCGTTATCTTTTTAGCCCTAATTTTTCTTGATACGGCATCAGGAAATCTGAGGCCCATGGGACGGCTTTCAGCTGTTTCATAATCAAGTATTTGGTACTTTAAATTGTTATCCAGTTTTTCTAAGCACATAAAGTTGGCATCTCAAAATGAAGCTGCTTCTTGTGAGTGCGAGTCAATAGTTTTACAACCTCAAACCTTTCGAGTCGAATGTGATCACGGAGACAGAAATAACGCGTGCAAATGGCAGCCTGTGTGCATCACAAAGAAAAGTGTTGCGTCGCGCATTGAAGTAACGCTATAACAGCGTCCTCTGCAAGTAAATTCATCAATACTTGCGTGCAAGGAGTGTTTCACGGTCATACATTCAAAGCAACATCTTAATTCCATAAACACTCTATATTAGTGTTTGAATTCTATAATGAATCTCATAATTAAGTCAATTGCCTAATCGTGCGCGTGAACGCTACGTTGGACTGTATTGGGATCTTCATGATGCGCTCATGGCTGTTTTGCTAGCTCCACATATACAAATTTGGTGTTACGTGACGTCAATGTATGACGAAATATATGACTAGTGGAAACATGATTATCCTGACACGCGTGTCATGTAGGAACATGACAACATACCACGCCAATAGCGTGCTCGTGACTGTCTCGCTAGCTTCACATATGCTAAATTTGGTATCACGTGACGTGAATAGATGACGAAAGTAAATGGCACATGCAAACATGATAATCATGACAATGAAGTCATATACGGCATCGTTTACCTCCCCCTCGTAACGCTGTGCTGATTTTAAAGTGACATATAACATTTCTCATTCATCCTTCGCACATTATCGACTACCACTGTACGTGGGATATGCAATTTTTTTCCCTGCGTTTCAAAAAAGCTCTTCAGCGAGAACTTGCATACAAAACTCCTTGCAGGCGCATTTGAAATATACCCAGTACACAATAGATCAAAGTTTTTGTCGTGAGTAAGCGCCCACTAGTCCATTATTCTACATTCACTGGGAAAACTTGGTACTCGCTAGACACTCGTAAAGCACTTCGCTGATGCTGGGCTTTTCTTTGTAATGTGGCTGAAGGCGATGAAGAATTATGCCGGATGCTTTTTCATTGGTAGGAGCATTCAATGACCCACTTAGTACGCATGTCCCATTGTGTGATGCTGACACCTGATTGTTACTTTTCTGCTCTAAAACGCTTGAGGAGCACACATGTTAACGAGATTCCTTTCCCGACATGAAGCCTGGATGGTAAGGTTGCAATGAAGTTTCAAATACCGGCATGCATTAAGGAAAAACAAAGAAAACAGGCGTAGCTCTGTGGTTGAGTGCTGGGCTGCCACACACAAGACCCGGGTTCATTTTCCCTTTCTTCATTCGACATTTTAATTCAATTGTTTTTCTTATTTCATGCGATACTAGGTACACACACCGGTGGTGGTGGCGAACAACAACAGCGGCAGAATCAACCATTGTTGTGATCTCATATAACAGCTTTCACTGTAAAACATTTGTTGCTTCGCCGCATAGTGCGACTATTGATCTCTTGCGCAGTGAACTGTGTTTCCTCTCACACGCACTGAAATGGGTGGGCGGTAAGTTCGGTTTCTTTCTTCATTGTGGAATTCAGTTTTTCACTTCATTGTGGAGCACGCGAGTAGTTCTGTACGCACCGTGTACGGAACTGCTCGCGATCAGGTCAAGTCGTTAAGTCGATGGTAAAGGCATTGTTTGCACAGATGCGGACATATCCACCCAGTAATGCTGTTTTTCACTGGTAGATTCGGAGCAGGTTTTTTTGCTCCGTGGCGACGAAACCGCATTTCACTGGTAGATTCAGAGTGGATCCGCGCTTTTCACTGGTAGTTTCAGAGCAGCTCGCTCCGAGGCGGATTGCTCGCACTGCTCCGCCGACAAGTCGCAGATTCGGGCGGAAACACGACGAGCAGCATACGTCACTTCCGTCGTTGTACGTTGCTGAGTTTTGCAAAATGGCTGCGTTCGCTGCCTTGGCGGAACTTCTGTCTAGCGACGAAAGCACTTCAAGCAGCAGCTCGTCCAGCTCAGACGACGAAGACTTCGAGGAAAGACAAGCGCTATGCGAAGCCTTCTTTCGGGAAACTTTTTCGGAGTCCCACCGCGAACGTCCCAAAATTTTGGGGTTCATCGAGAACGTTGCGCGGCTGTACACAGACGAGCAGGTAAGCGCGGAGCTCCCTCTTTTCATAATACTACATGAACCTAATTTCATCTTTTTATCATTTCCTTCTCTGCAGTTCCGTCAAGACTTCAGGGTGTCGAGGCGTGTCGCGGAAACGTTGATCCGTGGTTTTGAAGGCTCGCGTCACTACCCATGCAGTGATCGTGGTGGGTCCCCCTCGAAAACCGCGGAAGAGCACATTCTGGTCTTTCTGTGGTAAGTCTGCACGCTGTTTTAAAAGTCATGCCTACCAGTGTGTATAATCTTAATGCTTTCAAGTGCTTCGGCGTAGAAGTACGTTTTTTCGTTGCGTGCGCAGAATTTTGACGGGGAGTCCAACCATTATAAATTTTTGTTCGTGTGTTTATGTGCGCGTGTGTAGAGAATATACACATGTGAAATTTAACAATTTCGGCGGCGTTAAATCTCCCTAGTAGCCTTCCCGTGGCTACGCCGCTTGTGCTTTTTGTCCTTGAAAGTTGCTAAGTGTGATGCAATGGAAACCAATGAAATATGACCGCTTGCAACTGCACAGCCAGAGAGAACAGTGTTAAGAGCTTCTACTTTTCTTACGGCTGCTAATTTTGATGCAAATATTTCATGCCTTTATTTCACAAAGCAGGCTTTACTTGATCACTTTCTTCCATAATGTGTGTTTGCTGTGTCAGGTTTGCTGCAAACAAGGCGTGCCTGAGGGACGTTGCTGGACGCTTTGGCATGGCAACTGCGACAGCATTTAGAGTCGTGGAGCGCACGCTCGAATATTTCCTTGATATAGCCGAAGAGGTAATATCATTTCCAGGAGATCTTGATCAGCTGTCAGCGGACTTCGAACAAGTAAGAATTTTAGGTATTTCACTGTTCCATGGCAAACACAACAAATGAGTTGTCTAATTGAAGCTTACTTTAGAGAATAGTCACATAATACATTGATTGTAGCAGGTTAAGCTGCCGTTGGGGCACAGGGGATGTGGTACTAAGTTGCGCTTGAAAGATGGGGTTATTGTCAAGCAGTCTCACTATCAAATGAGAAATGCTAGTGAAACATGTATTGTTCATTTACAGTGCACATAAAAGCAGGGTGTCTCCCAACGTGGAAAAGTCAGGGAATTTCAAAAAAACCAGGCCAGGTCATGAAAACTGACAGCAGTTCTGTGGGACCGTCACAAAAATAAGCATCGCCATTCATCAAAGCTTAAAAAGTCTCTCAGCTGCAACTACAGTGGGCTGCTTGAAGGTGTGTGAAAAAAAAAAAGGACAGTGCATAACTCTTGCTTCTGAGTGTAAACGCGAAAGGGACCCATAGAACACAAAGTTTACTGACATTTCAGTACCTCATATGGGAGAGAGCCTTGTTTAAAAGTCATGAAAAAGGCACAGTGTACTTCAGTACGCCTAAATACGTGACGTAAGCAGAGAGAGTACATTGTCAGAAGCCTCCCATCACTCCTGTGCAGCGTATGTACAGTTGTCTGTATCTGGATTCGAGAGTTTTACAAGTCTATTTGGTGGTCTGTGATTCCGTGTGTTCAGGGAGGGCAGTCGAGGCCACGCCTCGTTTTGTGGTATCATATTTGTGTTGTTTAACTTTTACCAGTTTCACCGATGTACTGGTCACAATTATGTCAGCCTATGGCATAAACTAGACTAAGGAAATTTCTGCTCGGCAACTTGTCCTTCACATTGGCTAAAGCATTCTTTAACATCCATGTTGGTATATCCACTCTTTTGGTGCCTGTTGCTTCTACATATCACACGGCATATCTGACTCACGTCTGTAGATTTATGCATGTTTTGTCTATGCCACGATTTCGGCCCGGCTTGAAGGCCGTCTGGTTTTTCTAGGCTAGAACTGCTATCAGCTGAAGCTTGCTGGGCTACTCATGTCTTTTAATAATAATAATAATAATAATAATAATAATAATATTATTATTATTATTATTATTATTATTATTATTATTATTATTATTATTGGTGGTGCAACACCAAACGTCTTCAGCTACACACTTATGCTGGTAGCTCGTGTTTCAAGGGTAGAACTTGGGTAACTTCAGCTAAATTTTTCATTTCAGTTTTGTGAGATTGTGTAAATAAATCTGCAATTATTTTTCAGTGTCACGTCTACAGCAGAGTACGTAAATCAAGGTAACATGCGGACATTCATGATTCATCTATAGAATCAAGGAAACTGTTCCACCTTGACAAATTCATTCTCACCACCACATATTCAAATGTCAGCACTTTAAACGTTGACCCCAGCTTTCATTTCACTTCAAGTATGACAGCCCAGATAAATGCATGTGCTTGTCGTAAAAAAAAAAACATTTTGCAGTATGGCTATGTTCTTGCAACGTTGTCGTTACTCGTTGTCAAGGCAAGATACATAGAATATGCGAGTAGTAGTTATTTACTTTTTTTGTTGAAAAGTATACTTTAGAGGTGTGCAAATTAGGCGGCGGCGCAAATCAATAGTAAATACATCAATCTAGGTCGAATCAGTTCTAATCTAATCTACATATAAATAGGTGAGTCAGTAAATACAGTAGTTCAGGTCGATCTAATTAAATCCAATCCACATCCTAACCGGCGTGGGCTACAGCCATTATAGTAAAATAGATTTTACTCCAGTGGCAGAACCGGCCAGGCTCCTGTGTTTTCATTTTACACGAATGCCACCAAATGGCACCACTTCTAAGTTTCTCAGCAGCTTTGACTGCGATGTCAAACGATCGCAGACACCTTCAAACTTCATCTGCGGTTACTCTTAACTTGTGTGTTTTCTTCCTGGTTCTTCGGAACATCAAACAGCTGACTTGCTCACTGCCTAGCTCAGGGGTTTTATTTTGGCCAGATTTACATGTTTTTTCACAATTGTCGCATGCCCTGAGAACATTTTGAGTGCGTCTGGTAATTATGTTTACCTTTATAGAGCGCCCGGTTTTTTTTTTTCTACTCGGGTTTGTTTGCAGTGTACAGTGTTTTCCATGCAAACGTGGCAGTCATGGAATTTGCTTTGAATCATGATGGAAAACCTGGGAAATTCAAGGAATTTAGAAATATGAAATTGGTAGACACCCTGAAAGGGACCCCTGGCACTTAAAATTTCTAATGCCTTTTGCTGTGGTGTTCCGTACAATGATTCCATAGTTCTGGCATGTAAAAGACTTGTGTCACCTAAAGTTAACTCCGCTAAGACCAACAAAACTACTGCATCAAGTGTTAAGATTATTTACTTCAAGAAGTTCACTACAGGTGTGTTCTTTTTCTCTCACTGTCACAGGTGTCAGGAGTGCCCAACACGATCGGTTGCATTGACGGATCCTACATAAGCATCCGCTGCCCTGCAAAAAAAGTGCGTTCAACCTATGTGAACAGGCACAGTTATCCGTCACTGACACTGCAAGCTCTGTGTGATCACAAAAAGAAGTTTCTCGATGTGACTACTGGACACCCCAGCAAGATTCACGATTCGAGAATCTTCAGGACATCGAGGCTTTCTTCAAAGTTGCCGCATGTGTGCTGTTCCGGGAAGTACCACGTTCTCGGGGACGCTGCCTACCCGCTTCGAGATTACCTCATAACCCCATTCAGGAATTATGGTCACCTTGACGCGAGGCAGCGCGCCTTCAATTATCACTTTTCGGCAACGAGAGTGAAGATTGAGAATGCCTTTGGAGACCTCAAGGCCAGGTTCCGCCAGCTGCTGCACCTGGACTTTCTGTTTGTAGACAAAATGAACAAGTTCATTATAGCTTGTTGTGTTTTGCACAATATGTGCATTAATTGTGGTGATGTGGATGTGCCGCCGTACATCGATGATGAACATGCACCGTGGGAATGGGAGGCACAACCGGATGATGTTCCCCCCAACAATGGCCCGCTTGCATCAACTGAAGATGCACTGCGTCGCCAAGGCGAGGAGAAGCGTGAGCGCTTAATGCAAGCGATGCGCATTTGATTTAAAGTTAGGACTGCCTACGTGTACACAAAACAAGAAACGTTAAGGTGTTGTAAATTTTGTTTCGTGTTGTAGAGATTTCTAGCAGAAAATAACACTAAAAGACGGGACGAAGCAAGGACACAAACTACGGCGCTGACTAACAAGCAAATTCGTTTTATTCTTCTAATCCGCGTATATATACTTTACCACAATCTCAAGGAAACAAAAAAAAATAGAATCATGATAAATGCATGCCCCTCATTTCTGAAGCGTATCATTTACAACGGCGGCGAAACATGCATCAGTTTCCCTTATATTTCCCTCTCTCTGAAGGAGTTACCTCTCCTGTCTTATTGAGCATTTCTTTCCTCCTGAGTCAGCCAACATTTGTGTGTGTCTTTTTTTTGCTTTTTCTCACCCTTCAGATTAGTGGTGGAGTGTATATACCTAGACTGGAAGAATAAGACACATTTGGCTGTTAGTCAGTGCCATGGTTGTGTCTCTGCCATGGTTGTGTCCCTGCTTTGTCCCATCCTTTAGCAATGTTTTCTACAGGAAACACTGTACTAACCAGCTAAAATGCATGCCGCACTGTGTTGTAGTGACTCATCTTGCTAGGGCGCAGCCTGATTTTTTTGTTTCTTAGCTTTGTGACACGTAGCAGCTTCCACATAGCGTGAGTCAACCCAAGATGTTTGCAGGAATCTGACTGGATCAGTGTAATTGTTTCCTATGCGAAGCCATCAGCATGCTTATTGCTGACTAGTGCTAACGCCGCAGCGTGTTGGTCGGTATGGCTACTGCAGCTGAAGATAGCTGGTGATATTGATAGTAACTGCACTCTTCGTGCTGGTGAGACACGAGAAAGTGACAAAGTCAACCGGCCAAACATAGCTGGGCTCCAGCTCTCGTCAGCCACCACAAACATTCTGAGAAACATGTAGTGACATTGGCATAAGTCCAAGCTAGTGCAGGCTACACTGAGGAGCATTTGTGTTAATGGAACAATGTCACCAAAATTACGAGCTTGAAATGTTTGTGTTGTTTGTCTTGCAGTTGGGGCACTATGCTTGTCAGTTAAACCTGTCGCTTCGAGGAATATTCGTAATGAACACCCATCCCGACTCATTGTTTCCCACGCATGGTGCCCAAATTCAAAAAGTGCGCTCTGAACGTCACAAAAGCCCGAGTCTACATAGTCTTATGACTCCTGAGATTGTTCGCTGTGTAATTTTTTGTGATTCCAGTAGTAGTTTTACAGTGATGCCAAAATTAGTCACAAGGAGCCATTCTTGCATTAATTACACAGTACATTGCAATATTTATGATCAAAGTTTGGGGACTACCGGACACAATGCTCTTAATTAAAGCATTCAAGTCAAAACAAAAATTTGTCAGGGGTCCTTTAGGCATGGTGACTGCTGCTGTGAGAAATGGCTTCTTTGTCATGCAATTTGGTTATTGCTTGTGCATTAACATTTCATTTGCCTGATGAAAATTTGCATGGACAAACGTTCTGCATTTCTTAGTCTTTGTTCAGCTTTTCTTACCATCAAAACGGCGTGAAATTATAATGATCATTGCAACTTTGTCTTGTAAAAGGGCCCTGGAACCCTTATTTCACCTCAACAACAAACATTGTCAATCTGTTATCAATGCGCCTGCCAACGTGCACATGTGTACAATGCTTACAATAAACATGCTTTTCACATTTTATTCATTTTTCTTCAAGTTGAAAATTTCACGGAGAAGATTCATCTTTTCTTTGTGCATTTCTTCTCGTCGCTGTGTTTTAGCAAGTCGTCGCTCTTCCCTCTTGCTGTCTCTTTCAGCCTTTCGCTCTGCTCGCCGTTCATCTAACTCCTTCATTTTTTCAAAGAAGGTTTGCAGGTGGAGCTCGCGTGCTGAATTCGGGCGTTTTCTTTTTGAATCAGGAGTGTCGTCCTGCCCAATGGAGCTGGATGGAGAGTGTGACGTTGACGAGCTTGAACCAGCAAGTGGAACAGACTCGGTGGATGACTGTGGACATGTCTTTTTTGATACCACTCCACTTGCGTCGCGTACCACTTCTGGTTCCAAGCTGTCGTCCAGCCACTTGATTTTTTCAAGCTCGGCCTCGTAGGGGACTTCTTGTGGGGAACAGCCAGACGTATTATTTTTCCCAGCTGCCACATTTTTTCTTTTCAGTACGGTTTTGTACCGAGAGCAGCACTGCTCACCAGTTCTCATTACACCCAGTTTATTATTAATGTCTGTTGCAATTTTTTCAAACATGGCCTTTTTGTTGCGAAATTTTTTCAGAGGGCCAACTTGAGGGAAATATGAGGCGTAGAGGTCCAGCAGCAGCTTCGTCTCGCCACTCGTCCACTCACACCCTGCAGCTGAAATATGCATTATACACACATAAAATACATATAAACTGGCATTAATAGACTTTTTTGATACAGGGCACGAAGCTATATGCTCTCTGAGCCATAGAACACTTACTGTAAAGCATTAGTACTGTCACACTGTTTTGGCACAGCAAATATTGGGTGCTGTGGGGATCGCTTTGCATATCAGAACAGACAATCATGCAAATTCATAATATTACTATACATAACTTATTCACAGCATAATTTTCTTAGAGAGTAAATTTGAAAACACTGCATAATAAATATGGGGCCTCTTCGTGCAGCTGACTATTCGTTGAATTCAATTTTATTATTTAAGCACCCAATATTGAGAAGCGTGAGCAAGAAGCCATTAAATGGTTTTGCGTAATTCGTGGTTTTTTTGAGAGGGTTTGCAATCTGCTGGACCTCTCTTCATCCTAATGCCACTAGCATGTTTGTGTATGCATGCTTACCACGTGCAGGAGTCCCTGGCTGACAAGCCCGACTTGGTGACGCACCAGTAGACGCTGCAGAATCTGTGTTTGATAATTGAAAAGCATTGTAGTATGTTAATATGTGTTAATTTTAAGCAGGTACACAATTTTCTTCAAGTAGTCCTTACACGTTGCTCGTCAAGGCATTGTCCTCTACATATATAGACGACTGTATACAAAACTAGTTCTACAGAGACACATGTAGACCAATTTACCATTTCCTAAAAATGCGCCCTGTGTATGTGACAAAGCGTCGGTGGCGTCACACTGTGTAGCACCTTCAAATAGAGAAAAAGAAAAGACATTTGCGGGTTAACACCAAAAGAGTAGAGGTCAAGAATCACCAAGAAAACGTTACTTCTCTAGTAAATTTTTCATGCATGTATTCATGCGCGAATACAGAGATCGCCATGCATTTTTATTAAAGGTAATACAGCAGCTTGGTGAGCGCTGCGAAAATTCCGGCGCTTGTGATATTCTAAATAGTAGGACTGTAAGGTGTTGGGTAAGCAACTGCTCTGATTAAAAAAAAAGCCTGCTCACAACATGCCGTATTTTTGCGAGCGCCGATTGCGGCCGTTACCACGTGTACCCGCATGCTTTACAATTATCTGACCAGTCTTCATGCGGAGCTATCAAAGTTAGCATTCCGTGCAGAGTTTATTATCAGCGTCAAGTACGTCGCACTTACCGTTCAGATCGTTGCCGCTGTTTCTGAAAACGCCCAGCAACAGCCGACGCACAGCCGGTGTCAATTCCGCGTGCTCGTCCATACTTGCTACACAACTGCTGTTCGCGACTGCGTTAAAGTGTTCTACAAAGCTTTAACTGCGTGGTCGAAATGCGCGCCCTGCAGTGGCGGCCAAAGTTGCCAAGGAAACGAAGAGAGCGGAAAAATAAACTGTTTCCGGAACCGGTTTGCGTGACGTATGCATAATCAACTTCCGGGGCACCTCTCACGGAGCATTCTCGTGTTTCACTGGCAGAGGTGGCTTCGTGCGATCCGAGTGCTCGCTCCGGGATTTCGGCGGTCGCTCTGAATCTCCCAGTGAAAAACACCAATCTAACCTAATGAAGACGAAGTCACATTAGAGAAGCACTTTCTCGCAACTGCGCCTGAGGAATTTCCGAAAGGAGGGTTGGGGCTTTGGTCGATACCAGAAAGTTATGGAAATACTGGACGTAAGGGTTGCCTGAGGGCTGTGTAAATTGAGTACTCGGCCGCCAAACTGTGACATTCTTTCAATGTCCTCACTGGCGTGAACGCTTTCTAGTTGTTGAGCCAACTTTCGTTTTTTTTGTTTGTGATGGAAGGGCAATTGTTTTGAACCCCACATGATCAGTAAACTAAAAAAATAGTGCTTTCGGCTCAGTAAGCACCTTGCTCATACTATGCGAGCTGAGTCGTTGCACACGGATGCGAAGGACAACAGCTTAAAATTTATTGGGTCGTTTACCGCATTAGATGTATTTTTCATCATATAGCAAGGAAATACAACATAGCGTCCTTCGGCGGACTGCTATGATGTGAAACGTTCATTGATTAGTGCTGATGTGCTAAGCTGACGGAAAAATCTTGCCTTTTCAGTTCCAGAGAAGCTTATCGGTGAATTGGCAGTGTTTACATGGCTGTTGTGTACGCTTGAAAGGTTCTATGGTTTTTTTATCATTATAGTGGTTTCGAAAAAGACCCAGATAACATCTTCGGGAGACTTCATTCAAGGACAGTCATTAGCTGCTTTTGAACTCTTCGTATATGACGTGTCCCTTCTAAAGTTTTGGTATGTACTCCTACATTCACTAAAAAAGACGGGCCATATCATCTACTTTGCGATGGACATGAAGTCACTCCATTAGAGAAAAAAGAAAACGGGGCTGTTTTTTACAGCTTCGTTTTTAGTGTTTCGGCAGTACCATTTGCCGTTACAATCAAAACAATAATAATCAAATCTATATCTTAAATTCGTCTAATCGTAACAGCATTGTAAAGAGCATGAACAAACTGGCGTGGAAAGACTACATAGGTGCACGATCTCTGCTGTTTTTTTTTTCTGAATGATGTTATCTGAAAGACTCAGAGGGCAGCTTTCGTGGTTGCGCCTGGCTAGGCGAGTGCTTAGAAGTGTCAATCACCAATCATCGCACCCGAAAAAGAAACTCGTAGTATCTATTTCTGCGGGCCGCTCAAAGCTCAAGCCCCATCATGAATTACTCCGCTCCGATGACAGCGTGGTAACTAGCTAACTGAAGAAGCCGTGTGATTTAGAGAATGTGGAGTGCTTTCTCTTTCTCTCAGACACCGCACTACAACCCACATTCTCCGGAACTCCAGCAGCTGCTTCTAGCTTCTGGGAAGAGTTTATTTGTGGTTTCTCGCCACTTGCGTGACACATATCTGGGTACGGCCACCGAAGCGTTGAGGCCTGCCACAGACTTCTCAAGTTGGTCACGAGCACCTAATAATGATTAGTATCTCAGAAAATAGACAGAATAATTTCAACTGACTTTGTCATGTAGGAGGCTTTTTTTTAACTCTAAACACAAACCGCTAACGGTGGTTAACAAAATCAACGTTAAGGAAGCTAAATGTCAAAGTAAAGTTCGTCTGACTGACTGAAACTACATGACAAAGTACACGCTTTTGTTTATGAATTGCGAATTATGTCGTACAACGTCAAGAAGTATAGTTTGGGATAACAGTTTGGACAAAAAATTGAGGTTTTTTAGCCAACGTTGAAATTCTCCCGGCAAAATTGAAAACGTTTCGTTGAGAGAACGTTACATAACATGTTGTCATGTGCTAACAGTGTTTACGTTGTGAATCTAGTTCCACAATGGTTTACGTTGTGGAACTAGATTGTGCTTGGGTAGCAAAAAAACACATGAGAGTGCCCTTCAACGCATAAAAATTTACCCACCTTCATTTCATACCTCTCGCTACTTATTGAAAATATCTTCTCACGATACCACAAACGATTGTCAAATTTTAAAACCGAAACCTTATAGACGATCTTTGGCAAAAAAAAGGTGGTTGTTGAAGAAGTCATTAGGTCGCAATTTTTCGCTGCGCGTTTTATTGCTTTGGTATTTAAGTGTTGCCCAAAACTAAATAAAAACACTACGTTAGCGTCGTCTGTCGGTTTTTATAGTAAAAATTTTCGGAATCTTGTTATCTTCTAAATACATTCCCAAGTTGTCCAAAGAAAAGAGCAATAGTAGTGTACATATACGTAAACAAACACAAGTAAAACAATTAAAAAAATGATGAATATTACGTTTTTGGCAATATGGGTGCCAAAGGATACCAGAACAATTGCCTGAAATGCATGGATGTCCTTTCGGTGGTACTTTCATCACACGAACAGTTCGTACCGGCTTAGCAAGGCTTTCATACGTATTCATATAAAAAGTTGTTGATAGCCAGATCTTCGAACTGTTTCAACGCACGTCCTTGCGTTGAAACCTTTATTCATAGTCCATATATATTCTCGAAGGCAATACCAAGTTCTTGCGAATCGCTCAACTTATCTTGCAACTGAATTATATAATTACCTCATTTTGGGAAACACACCACAAAACTACGCTGCGGAACAGCCATCCATATCGCAATGTGGGTATACGGTTGCATGTTGGTTGCCGTAGCATAGACAGCGAGTCCAAACGCTGTCCAATCTTAAATGTTGTCTAATCTAAAATTATATGAAAGGTTATCTGACATATAATAAAGGTTTATTTTCTCAGAAAGCAGAAGAGTGTATACGTTATAACAAAGGTGCTTTATTACATCGCAAGACCACATGCCTTCGGACAACATTTTACGTACTTGATGCAGAACGTTCTTGCGTCTAAACAGAACAATTTCAAAATGAGTAATCTTACTGAATGTTGGTGCTCCAGCTTGCAGCCACTCTATGGCATCTAATGAGACCGAAATGACTGGCGATTGATTGATTGAAATACAACTTGATGATGAGAATGCGATGTGAACGTCTGTGTCTTAGGAATCTCATAGGCTTCTTTTAAAGAGCCTTAATTGCCATACCCCGAAGACTTTTTCAAAGTTTGGGGCGCTCATTTTGAGGCTGAATTTATATTCCGCTTATGTGTTCCTTATTGCCTGCAATTTGCTTTTTGCTTGTAGAATCACTGTGGTTTGGTCGTATAATATGAGGTGTTGGGCTCACAAGCACAACATCTAACGTGGTTTTTTTGGAGGCGGGGGGGGGAGCTGGGGACGTGGAGAAGACGTGTGGAACCACTCTTTGTGGTGAGACCATTGAGAAAACACAAAATTGTTAGCAACGTAGAAACAATATTCGCAATGTAAAACACAAAGTATAGCGTCTGGTTGAAGTATCATGAGACATTCCACAAATACTGGTATCGTAAGAAAAAAAGAAGCTGCGTTCACATGTCAAGGCGCTAAATGTACGTCCGGTAGAAATGATTGACTTTTTTGCCAAATAATCAGCTGATACTAAAAGGTTATTATGCCCCATTCCGGACGGCATACGTCAAGGAGGATTTTAGATAACATACCCTAATGACCTACAGTTTTTAGCCTGATTACTAATGGGACCTTTTTTTTGAAATTGTAGAGCTGAAAGAGGTGCTATTGAAATATAGTAAGTTGACTTATTCTTTAGCGAGTAGTGTGACGCATACGCTGAAATCTCCAACAATATGTTTAGTCACTTTCAAGTCAAGCATACGCTAATTATCTTGCAAACTCGGAACAGACAATGGTCATCTAGCAATCAAATGTGCTGGCTAGTTTTGTGTCCAGAACGCACCGTATGAAGTAAACAGTTTGGTACTCTCAAGTAATACTGTTCGAAACTATTCCCAAATCCACTAAGGGCGTACGACAGGTGAACATACGTGAAAATATTCAATTTCTGGTTTCACTAGATGCTTCCGTGTGAATTTACAACTGGAAAAATTTATGGAAAAATTTATCCACCAAGATCTTCATGCCTATTTCAGCCAAAACGAAGCCTGAAATCGCCTCCACCTGGCAAAACGTTTTAAATTTAGGCGCCGTTTCAATTTAGTGCCTCATGTCTATAGAAGTGCGTAAAATGAAGTGTGAACTGACGGCGACCCTAATTATGAGAGAACGGACATGAAGGGTACAAAAATGAAGAGACCCTAAAGCAAAGAAAATTGTACATTGATATTATAATTACATGGGTTAATTAGACCTCAATATTTGACTGATTTTTCTTGTCACTGTAAGAAACAATAGTACTTTCGTTGATGAGTATTTAATTTTTCGCTGCTGTTTGTAGTTGAACACCTTCATAGATAGTATTGTCTTCCTTCAGGTAGCACGGCGATGATTTGAATTTTGCATGTCTGGTGCAAAGAGCAGTTTCAGACAGCATTATCACTTTTGACTCTAATCACATGTGCACCATCTACGCACCGTAATCTGAAAAGCATATTTTGATTTTAGATCGTCACACTCAAAACTAGTTAACAACAGCATTGCTGTTTTTCTGATTTAAGTATATTAGTGTCAGGCAACGCCGATTTTTTTCATAGCTGCGGAGGACTAATACACCTAAAAGAAATAAACTGGCGTTTTTCACGCTTAAGTAATCACGAATACAAAGATTATCAGACTAGTTTTCACTTACTTTGCCTGGCTGACCATTTTAAGTTTAAGGGCGTTGTTTTGTCTATTTATTACTGTTGTATATATATAAAGGTGATATAAAATAAGAATCATGGCAATGTGGGCATATAGCGTATTCACGCTATATGCCCACACTGCAATGATTTTTTATATTGCCTTCATATATACCACTGTAATAAATAGCAAAACAGATACGTTAGGTATGGTTCTATAAGTATTTGTTTTTCAATACACCACAGAATAACTACACGTAATAATTGCACCTAAATAACTGTCTTTAAAGGCAAGGGCTATTAATAAATTTTTGCGTTATTTACTTAACATTGTCATCTACGAGTCACACAGCTATTCAAGTTTTCTAAATATTGTATGATCCTATAGCAATATACCAATATTCATGTCACGCAAAAAAAAGATACCTGGAAATAACTCAATGTTTCGGGCATATCTTGTTAAGCATGACAGTAGCTGATACTGTAGGGAAGAGATTTGTGCCTGCTCTCGCTCTTAGGTTCCTCTAGTAATGAATGCAGTGCCATTATTCCAGAACGCCTTTTCAAAGAAATGATGCCATGTAAATGCGCCTAAATCTCCATTTTATGCAATCGTAACACCAAAACTCTTTCTGCTCCATCTAGCGGCAACAATGCATGCGTTCGTTTCTGCATGTTAGCTTGTGTTCAGGAATTAAAGCGCGTGGGCTCGTTTGTGTATTTGTGCGCAAGTATGTGGGACAGAATGTATGCCTAATGTTGAAGTGACCGAGTGAGGCGGGGGGAGGGTGTATATGTGCATTCTCTGACGTGTGTGTGTGCAACTTCCGTATAGGTTCGTGCGTTTATGTTTGTGTAGAATTTTCAACAAGTGTTGAGTGTCCGTAGCTGTGTGATAGAGTGTATGTATAAGCACGTGTAGGATATTCAGAATTTTTTTTCGTTTCTGTCGTATCGTAACAGAAAGCAACATTGAAAAACTTTAATGAGAGCCTCCCTCGAGAAAATTGAAATTACCACTAATGAACTCGTTATGCAACAATGTTTGGGAGCGAATCGCAAGTAATTGTTTTGAAGTGTGATCGCTATGACGATGCTGTCAGAACAATACAACACAGATACATCAAGTGTTCGTTTCTTCAAGAACACTGAACAGAAAATGCATTAGAAAACGTTTTGCAGCAACGCCCTGAGGTAACATGGGCATCCTACTGGTGCTTTTATACTGCATCTCTGTTATTATCGACGCTACAATTCTGGACTTCATATGTTATCAGGGGGGAAGCATTTTTCTAGTTGTAGCAAAGGATTCTTCCACGTATCGTGCATAAATCATTACAGAAGGCACACTTTCAGCCTGGCACAGAACTATGCGGTTCGCCTAGATGTCTTGTGAAGTTCAGTGCAACATACAAATACGTGATGTAGACAATAAAAGACTCAAACTTTCTCATCCATTGGCGCGATTTAAAAACCTAATAAATAGAGTGTTTTATAGACAGATTGTTTGTGTGATATGACCCATGTGTGACATGGGCTGAGTGATTTACCCGTGCAAATTTAAAGATGATGAGTATTCTCAGCTTGAGCTAGAGTTTCGAGATTTGTTGAATTGCGCAAAAAAGGTCGGTGTGTGTGAGACTGTGCTGGGAGAAAGTTTGCCTCATAGTTAGTATGAAATGTGGGCAGGAAACTACACATAAAATGGCAGCATATTGCCCCGGACTTTCATGCCGACACGATATAAGTTCGGTTGGGTGCGCTCTATATTATGAAATAAATAAATTGTTTTCTGGTTGGCTTGAAAGCGCGAAGCTGCCTACATCAACCAATCGCGACATGAACCCAGCCCCAACTGACAGCTTCCGTATACATTCAACTGCCGCACTCGAGTACATTTGCGTCGAGTTAGTCTGACAGCCGACGCTGAAACAATGTTTCGCTGCGTGCCCTCAGAACAAACCATGAGCTTCGCCTTTCGTAAACTTTTGAGTAATGGTATGCGCCAATTTTTCAGTCCGTATCAACATGCACGTTACTTTGCACTAGGTCGGGATGAATGGTAATCAAGGCTAAAAAGAAGATGCCTCTTCCGGGAGCATGGAATGAGAAGATGTGCGCTCTTCTTGTGGCAACTTTCACTACAAACTTTGTAGCAAACATTTTTCATTTATTTTTATGTTAGCGGTGGCGCAACACTACATTGCTGGTCTGGAAGAAATGGCCAGGAATTGCACCGCCTGAGCGTCTCTCTCTACGTAGTATAGCTCACCGTCCAGCCTCTTACAGTTTCCACACATGTCTTTCCGTGCTCTCTGGCAGAAATATTGACAATAACGCCAGGGCCAGCGGCTTTTTTACGCAATATCAGCGTTCTTTTTGCGTTAGTTTGACCCTCTGATGAGTAACACTTTTCTTGCTCGCGCTGCATAAAAAATATGGGCTCCTTGTGAACAGCAGAGCAATGTGCAGCACTTTACACCCCGCTAAATTGCTATCATTGCGTGAGAACAAGCAGCGCGCCTCACAATGATGTGTTCGGGCTGGCCAAGTCTTTTCGCAATAAACGGCTTACAGAACACTGTGTATCACAATTCGATGTAGAAACAATTTGATTTTATCAGCAGTTATCACTCTACAGGTGATCTCATTACAATTAGAGCTTTTAGGCGCTTTATTGGTGAGGACACCTTTTTTATTGTGCACAATTGAAATATGTGAATGTACTCGCAGTATCGTTTTTCATTACATTTCTGCCATGTACATAACGACATGAATGAATAATATTGACTCGTTATATAACTGCAACGACACCGCAGAACCTAAATGACGTAACTGGGGAGAGATAGGTGCCTGCTACTAGTCTGCTTTGCGCAGTCACGAATCACAGCCTAAACAGAAACAACTGGGATAAATAAGGCAAGTTTTCAGAAAATAAACTGTTCTGCTATGTTTTGAACGCAACTTATGAATTCGAGCCATCAGATTAGTGACGAGTAGAGGGGTTAGGAAAGAGTATTACGAAAATTCTACCACCTAATCACTCGAAACAAATAGTTACTTGTCGTAATCTGAAATGTGCGGCCCCGGTGTAAAGCAGTGGCTTCAACTGGACGCTGCGCTGAAGCCTTTCACAAGTATTCGTTACATGTTCGTGCTTCCAAAAGAGGTTAGACACATGTTTGACTTGGGTTTCATTCATCATCATCATCATCATTATTATTGTCATCATCAGCCTGGCTACGTACACTGCAGGACAAATGCCTCTCCCATGTTGCGCCAGTAAACTGGATCCTGTGCTTGCTGCTGCCATTTTATACCCGCAAACTTCTTATTCTCTTATGTCCACCTAATCATTTGTCTTCCCCTAAGCTGGTTGCCTTCTCTGGGAATTCAATTAGTTACCCTTAATGACCAGCGGTTATCTTGTCTACGCGCTACATGCCCGGCCCATGTCCCTTTCCTCTTCTTGATTTCAACTATGATATCCCTAACTCAGGTCTGTTCCCTGATCCACTCTGCTATGTTCTTGCTCTTAGGGTTACACCTACCACTTTCCTTCCGAGTGTTCCTTGCATCATCCTCAATTTAAGCTGAACCCTCCCTGTAAGTCTCCAGGTTTCTCCTCTGTAGCTAAGCACTGGTAAGATGCAGCTGTTATATACCTTCCTCTTGAGAGATAGTGGCAATCCAGTGGTCCTGATTTGAGAGTGATTGCCAAATTTGCTACACCTAATTATTATTCTTCTGGTTTCTACAATCTCATGGTTCGGCTCCGTGGTAATTGCCTGCCCTAAGTAGACATAGTCTTTTAAAACTTCAAGTGCACTATTACCTATCTCGAAGCGCTGCTCCGTTCCGAGGTTGTCGTACATTACTTTCGTTTTCTGCAGATTACCTTAGGACCTAGCCTTCTGCTATTCTTGTCTTCCTCCGTCATCATGAGTTGTCATTCGTCCCCTGAGTTACTCATCAATGCAACGTCATCGGCGAAGCGGAAGGTTCCAAGCTACTCTCCATTAACTCTTATTCCTAACTGTTTCCATTCTAGACCAATGAAAACGTCCTGTAAGCACGCAGTAAATAGTATTGAGGAGATAGTATCCCCCAGTCATACACCCTTCTTGATTGGTATTCTGTGGCTTTCATTAAGAAGCACTGTAGTAGCAGTTGATTCTCTGTAGATTTCTTCTAGGATGTCTTTATATGCTTCGTCGACACCCTGATTTTGCATTGTCTTTATGACTGATGATATTTCTACTGAATCAAACGCCTTTTCGTTATCTATGAAGGGTATGTATAAAAGTTGGCTATATTCTGAGCATTTTTCTATTTGATTGATAGTATAAATGTGGTCGATTATTAAGTAGCATGTTCTGAATCCTGCTTGTTCCTTTGGTTGATTGAATTCCAGTGTTGTCTCAATTTTGTTAGTAATTGCCTTTGTAAATAGCTTGTATACTACCGAGAGCAAGCTGATCGGCCTGTAATTCTTCAACTCCTTGTCATCTCTTTTTTACGTATAAAGATTATGTTAGCATTCTTCCAAGATTGTTGAACTCTTCCCGTCCGGAGACGCCTCGTAAATAGAGTGGCCAGTTTTCCTAACACATTATGCCCTCTATTATTCAACATATCGGATGTTACCTGATCCTCACCAGCAGATTTGCCAGTTTGCATACTCTCCAAGGCTTTTCTGACTTCTTCCATCACTACTGGTGGGGTCATGGTTGTCCCAGCTGCTTTACAGATCTCTGTAAAACACCTCTGTAAAACACCTCCGGAAGTCACCCACAAAACAGGCACTTCTCTCCCATTTTCTCGCCTCATAGAGCCAAGGCAGGCAGCGTCTGCACCCTGACGATTGCATAGACAGGATGGAACCACTAATCTAGCTGCCTGATCAGGGTTCCATCAGGAGGGAGAGGTCCCTTCTAGTTTGCATACGTATCGGCTGCTCCTGGCTGGCTGCCCAGTCATCGACTTGACAGAGCCCCATCCACTGCGTGCGCTGCGTGTGGGGCAGATAAAATCATCGAGCACATGCGTGTTTGCCCTGCGCTTCGCGCACAACAAAACGTCTTGCTCACCGCACTTCGTCACCATGGTCTGCCTGTGGCTGCACAGAGGGACTTCGTCTTCCCTGCACGACACCACACCCAGGTCTTCAAGGCGATTCATCGCTTCCTTGGGGACAATAGACTAAACAACCGGCTAAGGAATCCGCGTGCCACGTCCTCGGTGATAGGCACCCTTTCTTTTCATCCTCTCTCTTCTCTCTAACGTCCACACCCTCACTCAAAACCAACAGGCGCTGCGCCATGCTCCCAATTAGAGCTGCAAAAGTGGCGTCTTTTACCTTTCTCAACCACCCTCCCCCCTCTCTCTCTGCTAATAAAAAAAGAAACAACTGCTCGTGCTGCACAGCCGTTAACTGGCCACCCCATATATATAGGCACTAAATCGTGCGTTAGGAATTCAGTCATGGTCGCCTTAGCTTTCACTTGACGTTGAAGGCAATGCTTATTCTACATTCAATCGATCGGAATAATAAAGACAAAAATAACAATTAGGCATTCTGAAACTATACCGCGTTACGCAACATTCTTGCGATACCTCATCGCTCTGCGACGCATTTAGTCAAGTTCACCCCGTGGAAAAACGGGGCGCCATTTTCAGGGGTTAAGCGCCTAAAGCCTAGGGTCTGTCCCTCCTAGCTCGTACGCGACATCTAACTTCGTCGGCTCACTCAGCAGATTCGGACGGACGGAGGAACAGACAGAAGGATGGATGGTGTATGGGCGGACTTATGAACATACAGATGGGCAGATGGACGGACACACAGGCAGACACACGGACAGACGGACAGACGAACAAACAGAAACAGAGACAGACATAACAACCCGAAATGACGGCGCCCACATGTCTTAGGTAAAAAGAAAATTGGCAGATCCCACGTGCAGTGGGAATCGATGATACGCGAAGCACGAATGAGATAAGTTATTACGTCACTTTGAAATCAGCACAACGTTACGAGGTTAAGGTAAATTATGCCATAAATTACTACTGTGTCATGACTGTCATGTTTGGTTGTGTCTTTTACCTTAGAAATCAATTCACGTCACGTGATACCAAATTACGTATATGTGGAGCCAGCCAAACGGCCGCGAGCACGCTATCAGGGTGGTATGTCGTCCTGTTCCTACATGACACGTGTGTCAGAATTATCATGTTTGCATCCGTCATGTATTTCGTCATCCATTGACACCCACTAACACCGAATTTGGTATATGTGGAGCTAGCAAAACGACCGCGAGCGCATCATGAAGGGCCCAGTATACTCCAATGTAGCGGTGACGCGTGTGCACGCGTGGCACAGCGACGCTACGTTTGCAAAACGCGAGCACTATAAAGTCTGACGCCAGGCGTGACCAGTGTACGTCGGCGCGGCCCGACGGCAACCGGTGCGAATTCTGACATACTGCATTTCGCACCGATGCGTTACCCAGACAATATTGCATCTTCCCCTTTTCATGAAGGAGGGACGCCGAACGCACTGAAACGCGCATGCGTCAAAGCAACGCAGCGCAGCGCGCGCCTGAGAGTTATGGCAGGATCGGCGCCTGGCGTGGCAACACGGGCGTGACGTGGCGAAATGAACGCCGGTGAGCAGGCGCACCGCGTCATGTCGAAATGTATTGGAGCGTTGACTGTGGCATGTAGTGATGCTCTCACATGACACGGATCTTATAATTTCCATCTTTGCATCAGTCACATACCTTCATCATTCATTGGCGTCACGTAATACCAAATTTGGCATATGTGAAGCTAGCGAAACGGCCGTGAGCGCATCATGAGCGTAGCATCTAGTCATGTTGTTAGATGACACGCATCTCATGTTTATCATGTATGCACCAGTCACTTACCTTCGTCATCCATTCGCGTCCTGTAATACAATATTTGGTATGAGTGAAGCTAGCGAAACGGCCGCCAGCGCATAGTGAGCGTGGCTTGTAGTCATGTTTTTACACGACATGCAATTCATGATTATCATGTGTTCACCAGTCCCATACCTTTGCCATCTTTTTCACGTACTCGAATACTTAATTTGGTATGTGTGACGCAAGCGAAATGGCCGCAAGCGCATCATGAGCGTGGCACGTAGCCATGTTGTTGTATGACACACATGTCATGTTTTTCATGCTAGGGTCTGTCACTTGTGTTCGCTCTGCAATCATGACATACCATGACAGTTTTGCAACATGTCATGTGAATGAACCAGCCGCAAGAGTTGTAGGACCATGAAATGTAACTCATAACTTGCATGACGTATATGTCATGATTTTCATGTTATGACCAGTCTAATATGTTCTTCATACAGCCATTTTATGCCATTCCAAATTTGGTATAGATACCTATATAGAAACGACAGGAGAGCTAAAAGTCATAGGCTTCCACATAGATAGATAGATAGATAGATAGATAGATAGATAGATAGATAGATAGATAGATAGATAGATAGATAGATAGATAGATAGATAGATAGATAGATAGAGTATGCTCGAAGTCGCCGAAGTTCACTTAGAAATGTTCGCACCTAATAGTCTATACGCTCGCTGATCAACATGGCACCAATACTGTGTCCCGTGCACCCAGTCTTCCACAGTGCGCGATGCCAAGCTCGTGCGCAGAAGCTTCGCAATCACGGCACGGATCCTGACGTGTAATATACTGACGCCTTCCCTTCCGGAACTAGTAAAAGGTGGTCGCCCACGTACACGGCGGAGGCCAGGAAAGAAAAAATGGTGGCAGCAGCGACAATACGCAGGTCTTGCGATGGAACAGTGGAGCCCGCTGCAATCAACCTCGTCATTACATATGCAGACAAGCGAGGTAAAAACTCCTCCATCTTAACAAATTAACAAACAGCATGTTCACTTGCATGGCATATGCATATGTATGCATGACACAACACCACGGACTGTTCTAAGAATCCTCGGCTTACACATCGTAACTGACCACGGCATCGTTTGGTGCCCGGCGCATAAGGGTGTTCCCGGTAATGAAAGGGCTGACTAACTCGCTTTCGCAAGTAAATACCCAGTGACGGATGCGCCTGTAGACGACACCATATTGCCTGACTACGATGATTGTGCAAGTGGCCGAGTTGATATTCTCGAAGCCCAACGGCTGGAGCGACGCACGTGCCACATCACCCGACACTAAGTAGAGTACAATCGACAGAATGGCGTCGTTTTCAGACGAACAGGCACCCCAACCTACACACACTTTGTAATACACCCTTCCAAATATCAAGGTGAGTGCGCCTGGTGCGGATGTTCGCCCACACTTACGCACATTACATATAGCTGTCTCTGGCATCGTGTTGCGACGAACTAGATGCCCATTAAACTACACACGTTATTACAATAGCCGTAGAAGGCGGGAATCTTATATCAGGCCTTGGGAAGCCAATTTGGAGTTCTGAATCAGGCTGGGCGAGCCGAGCAGGTGTAGGTCTGGACGAAGTGCCCTACCCACTTCAGTCGCTGACAGTACTAATAAACATTTATTCCTTCTAGCGTGACTGGCTATAGCAGAACACGTCAAGATAGTCTACAAGGACAACAGCCGCCGACCACCCGAGCGCATTAGGTGATTGCCACCTGAATCGTCACAAAACAAATGAACAAGCTTTCACGTTGCACTTCGGCAGTAAACTTCCATCCATATTACCGACCTAGCTACACCCACTGATACCATGGTTGAATTAACCCTGTCTTATTCTTGCTGCGGTTACGTCCTCTCCGCGAACTTCATGTCATGTGCCCACCTAATCTGTCGCCTGTCCCTCGCTTTCTAGCCCTCTTTTTTGAGTCATGCTCGTTATTTTTAATCAGTAACTCTTACCTCGCCTTCGCGCGACGTTCTTCGCCTATTCCCATTTGTTATTTTTGATCTTGACTAAGGTGATATCTACGCATATTCACTCCATGGCCCTACTTCCTCAGTTGTCTAACTGCATTATTCTGAATTTAGCATAGTTTTGTCGCTGACTAGTGCAAAAAAGTTGTCCTCACTTGGAGATTGTGAAGTACACTTTCTTTTTTGCTTGTTCGTTTGCTTCTACGAGACTGTTCTTGTTCTGGCTCCGCAGTATGCTTGGGAATACAAATATATGAAGCCTGTCGCGTGCTGCTGCATATTTCGGGCCAGTCTGGGTTTGTTTTCCTCCTCAGTACAACTTAATGGTGTGGACCTTATTTATTGAAGACCGAATACTACTTTCATTGTGCAAGCACCAGCGGCACACAATAGCGTCGAAATTATAGAAAACATCTTTAGTCTTGGCGCAGTTCTTGTTCACTCTGACAGGTTGATCGCTTAGTGATTAACCTTCGTGCAAGGTTGATACAGCTTTGACAGTAGCCCTTCTCGTTGTTATGATATCTGTAAAATGGTACAGTTGTGGTTTCATCGGAACTGGCTTCACTGCTTACGCTACACAATGAAACAACCTTCTAGTTTCGGCAAACACACGCGCTGTTTTTTTCAGCAGACCACTCGACTTCTCAAGGTAACTTATGGACGCAGCCCAGATTTTGACGCATCTTCACCCTCGTGTAGGACCGAAAAGAAACGTTTTTAATCTCACTATGTCGAGCTATTTGTGTTGAATAACTGGAAGAAGAATCGACACTTGCGTGACAAGCAAGGACACGAGAGGAAAGAATGAACACAGAAGCTACGTTTCGCAACAAACTATCGAACAAAAGTTAAGTGTGTCAGGAAAATTCTAAAATACAGGAAATAGCTTTAGATCTAGAAAGTCATCCTTTCAATGACGCTTTACCAATGTGGGTGCTGTTCCTATTATTCTACCATTCATTCAGGATTTGTTGCCTTTTTTCCTAAAGTGGTAAACACGACTAACGTGGGTATTCGTAAAAAATTTCAAGTTTTATTTAGGCTGAGCTTGGTGTTCTCTACGTGGGACTAGCCGGGTTGCTCCGCACCTCCCCTGAGACATCTCTGCACCAAAGCGTAAGTTACTAGTAATGATGAGGAAGAATGAAAAGAAAACTAACAAGATCCTGCGCGTGATCCCTTTGGGCTGAACAAACCGATATCATCTTATGCAGCCCCTCTCGATCAGTGAGTGGCGTCTTTTGGGAAGAATCAGGCCCTCGCAGTAGGCTCAACCGAAGCCAGCGGATCAAATGGTAGTGCTTACTTATCACGTGACCACGATATATTTTTTCCTAATACTTTTCTGACTAGGGTTCGATATTGTCGCTTGACTCTCTCTGATAGTTGATTTTAATTCCTTCGTGTTCAATAAAGGCATTAATATAAAAATGGGATAGTGCACGCACAGTCGGAATAGACGTTGTGCAAAGCACCATTCAAAGAACTGCATACAAAGTTATGTTGGTTGCTAAGGAAAATGAAGTCATTGATGTCATGACATTCAGTTCTTTATATATCCCACGTTTCTCGTGCATGCACGCATGCACGCATGTACTATGTGGTATATCACAGGCTATTGAAAGTTGTATTATTGTATATGCAATGCATGGCCTGTGATATATGTTTGTAACGCACTCGTTTGGTACTGTATATATATATATATATATATATATATATATATATATATATATATATATATATATATGGAATAAAGGAGCACACTTACGAAAATTCGAGTAAACAATTATCAAATTTTCGTAAGTGTGCTCCTTTATTCCTAAGTATATTTGCACCGAACCCACAGAATTTCTTTTTTATATCATATATATATATATATATATATATATATATATATATAATATATGACGATGATGTATGATGATATATATGACGATGGTGTAAGGGCGCTTGTTGAATCGTATGACACACACAACCCTGTCGCATATCCAAGCAAAAAAGTATTTGAAATCTTCAGAAGACTTGTACTCGAATTGAACAGCTTTGAATTTAACAACGAGTACTACCTCCAAATCAGCGGCACGGCAAGGGGTACAAGAATGGCCCCAAACTACGCTAACATATTCGTGCACCACATAGAGTCCAGTTTTCTTTCATCTTGTGATATGAAACCATTATTCTATAAACGGTACCTAGATGATATATTCATAATTTGGACACATTCGGAAAACGAGCACCTCAAATTCATACAGGCATTCAACCAGGTACACCCCAGCACTTATTTTACACGCTCCTACTCTAACACTGAAATAAACTTTCTTGATGTACTCATTCGAGTTGACGATGGTACGTTGGTAACTAGCGTATACAGAAAACCTACGGACAGGCAACAATACCTGCACTTCAAAAGCTGCCACCCGGGACATTGCAAGACCAGCATTCCCTATTTCCAAGCACACAGATTCCGACGAATCTGCTCCCGCACCGATGACTTCCACAAAAACAGCACACATATGCGCGAAGTACTCCTTAATCAAGAATACCCGCCAGCTATCATCAATGACGCCTTCAAAAAAGCTGAAAATCTGGACCGCTAGATTCTTCTCAACCACCAGAAAAACGCCGATCAACACGGCAACAAAAACTTGCTATTAACTTTCACGAGCAACCCACCGAACATAAACAAGGTCCTAAGAAAACACTTTAACATATTGGAACAGAGCGTGCGACTATCCAAAATTTTCACTTCTCCTCCTTGTGTTGTATACAGACGGCCGAAAAATATAAAGGATCATTTAATAAATTCAAAGATAGGCGTGAAATCTCAAATTGGGTGTCACCCTTGCGGAAAAAGCAGATGCAAGGTATGCAAATACATGCAGACAACGACAGTGGCGAAAAGCACCCACTCGGATTTTAAGCACAGGATAAGAGGTGCACTTGACTGTGACTCAGACAACGTCATATACCTCCTGGAATGTGGGGTATGTAACAAGCAATACGTGGGCCAGACAGACACTCCGTTTAGAATTAGATTCAACAACCATCGGGCACATGTACGATCTCTGCCAGGCCTTCGATTTTAAAAACACTGCACATTAAAAGAGCACAGCTTTGATGACATCAGGGTTACACTACTAGAAAACAACTTTCGAACAATCAGAGGACGGGAACAACCGGAATCTTATTTTATCTACAAATTTAACATGATAAAATACGGAATTAATAAACACCCATCACTCTGTCAGCGTTACGACCGCTAAAAGACGCAAACGCTCCTCTCTAATCAGTCCGGTCTCATTACGACAATACTATTACCCGCTAACAAAGCTTTTAGCCTATGCATCTGACAACATAGAAATGGTTTGCCTCATCAAGCACAGCCGGAACACACAGATAAGTGGTCCTTGATGTCGTACAGTCCCCTCCCCCCCCTTTTTTTCTTTTCTCCTTTTTTTTCTTCTTTAAGTTTTAACGCACATTCTGTTCCTTCACTGACAAGCAGCTGACAGCTAGGTGGTTTCTTTAACTTTTTCATACATGCGCGCATGTCTTTTCAGTGAGCCGCAACTGTGTGGTGACTGTCCCGGATGTCGTGCAGTCTCCCCCCCCCCTTTTTTTTTTCTTTTTTTCTTCTTTAATCTTTAACGCACATTCTGTTTCTTCACTGACAAGGAGCCATTGCATATAATGAATATCGATGGCGGCGCCTCAATAACCGGCTTTTTCATTCCTCCCGACGCCACCAGCACGCACTCGAAGCGCTTAATCTCTCCCCATTAACTTGTGTTAAACTTCAAAGAAGAACGAGCCACCAGCGGATTACACGGAAAGGGGAAATAGAAGAACGGCGGCACACTGCCCACTTGGGGAAAAGTGGGTGCGGGGGAGGTATTGTTGACAATAATGGCATTGCTCATCTACCTCTGCCCTACTCTGTTGAGATGCTGCCGCTTTCTAATTACGCCGTGTCGGTCTTGCTTCTTCTGCTAGATTTTCTATAATTATTTAATGTTTCTCCTCCTGTTTCGCTGTTTCTTTTTTCTCTTTTCTTTTTTTTACTTTTCTTTTGACCCCTTCCCTCCTGTCTCGACAGGCTATAAGAAGAGACGGAACATGTGTAAATGTTATTATGCCTTAAAAAAGACGGGGTTCCCGTCGAAACGTCGGCAGAAAAACAGTTGTTATGTGAAAGCGCATCTACTTTCATATATATATGTATATATATATGAAACTTCCTCACAATATATATATATATATATATATATATATATATATATATATATGATATATATATATATATATATATATTTGTGTGTGTGTGTGTGTGTGTGTGTGGAATAAAATGAACGGGTGCATGGCATGAGCGTGGCAACTGCATCATGTCTTATAATTTATTACCTTAATTTTTATTTTAGCTCCTGTCAGTTACGATAGCAATGCAGTCCCACTCAGTAATACCAAATTTTGTGTATATCAAGCTAGGAAAATGGCCACGAGCGCACTATGAGCGTGCTAGATAAACCGCGTTCTACAGGGCCTTCATATAATTAGTTTCTCGTTAATGCCTGTCATTTGCGTTCTCAATGCTGTCACGTCACACAATACCTATATTGATGGCAAATGAGCCAGCGAACTGGCCATGAGCACACTATTAAAATTTCAGGTAAATCATGTTTTAATATAATTTCTTTTTTTCTCGTCTTTTTTATGGTGTCAGATTCAGGTTTACTAGGTTTACGTGTTAGCACATGTCATTTGAATTTATTATTGTCACGTCACGCAATACCAACTTTGGTACGTGTTCAGCTAGCGAAACAGCTATGAGTGCACCATTAACATCTCATATAAGCCATGTCGTTCATAGCATGCTAGTCTTCACTTTCACAATACCAGTTGATATTTATGTTCGTCATACAGAACTGTCTCCTCAAACCAACTTTGGTGTATATGAATTTACTTAAATGACCGCGAACACCTTGAGACCGCGTCGTGTAATTCATACTGTCAATGACATGTGAGTTCTGAATTGCATGTTAGGACCTGTTACTTATGTTAGTCATAGAGTCGTGTCTGACTATAAACATTTTGTCATATATCCCGAGAACAAAATTGTCATGAAAATTCCGGACCATGGAATGTGAGTACTTTATTCGCGCCTTTCATGACACAAATATTACCATTTTAAGCTATGACTTGTTACGTTCGTGACACAGCCATAATATGTCACACCAATCTTACAATACGTTTCATTAACGAAATTGCCAACAGAACCCAAGTATTAGGTAATTAAATAGATAGGTACACACGCTTTCAAATTTTCCCAGGTTAAAAATAGCATTCCAATTCTTTACCGAAGTCGTAGACGTATATATCATTGATGTCGTTCTACCAAGCATTTATTACTTTTATTTGTACTTACAGAGGCACTACACGTGAAGCTGCTGAAGAAAGCGTTAAGAACAGAATATAAATTGTGAGGCGACAATGATGAAAAAGTGAAGAAAGTGAGTAGAGCCGTCTGTTTTTTTTTTCTTCTTTTTTGTCAAGACATCAAACGCACCTGCACTAATTCATTTTTTCTAGAGAAGGGCCGTAATGCACGAATCTGACATTGCGCTCAATTCTCAGCGATGCTGATTTAGGAAGCCCGCACGAGATAAAATAACCGCTTTGTTCAAACCATGTATTGACCGTAGAGCCTTTCCAAGAATTTTCGTACTGGGAGCAACTATTGGCTAACTCGTCCACTTTCAAACATGTAATTACTATCACCACCGCTACAGGCTACCTGGCGCTGTGGCCAGCATGACAAATGTCAAGGACAGCGTTCTTTTTCTATTGAGAAAACAAAGCTCACCTGAATGTGGTGAATTTTTCATGGCTGGCTTGAATTGTTTTGTGTATTTGGGTAATAGAGAATTGTATTGTACGTGCGGTATTGTAGACGAAGTTTGTATTCACCTTGGTTTCAGGCAAATCGAGTTAACAGCCTAAAAACATTCTAATGTGGGACCGTGAGGGGCACATACGCACCTTGCCTAGTTAGGAGCTAGCACGCTCTCGCAGGAATGCGGCGCTGCCTATGATGAAGCCCGAAAGCGTGCTCCTGTCATCTGCCATATTACATTTGCGCTCATTTCCCGGCGTTGCCTGCTTATTGTTGTGATGGTTTAAACGAGGCTGCCGCCAATACTAGCTGCGCACACCATATAGGCACAGTTGTGCCACCTGAAGGCGATGCAGTGGTTACCGGGATCATAGCATGCAAAGAAGGCTCAACATTTCAAACTACGCTATTCATACGAACTGCTACACAGTAAAACAACACAGTTGTTGGGAAGACACAGTCGAGGTTTGAATGATAAAAAAATGGTCTCCTAGACAAAATTTCTTAAAGTGGGGTCCCTCTAGTAAGCATTTTTGTATTTTGTTTCTGGTGACCTTTATCTCCGACAACGAGGTTAACCCTGTGTCACAGCCATTCACTGTGCAACAATGCCTCAGTGGTTAGCGCTTACTCAGTTTGACGACCTTTTCTTGTGTTCCACCAAAAATTAGCATATGCTTCGTTGCGTAATGTTTCATCCCAAGAAAACGGTCTTGTACAGAACAAGCCCAAATAACTTTCGTCACATGAGTACAGTAGAATCTACTTGATATGTTTAGAGCGTATAAACTGAATAACGAACTTTCATTTCTGGATATATCGGTTACGGTGTCATTCTCAGTCGTGTTATTCACCCTTGTGTAAAAATGTGGTTTCATTTACAGCGTGAAAACAGACTGTTTACCAGGAATCTCGGCCTATATTATAAGCAAAAACGTAGGGGACTGAGAAAAGTGTTGTTCGGAAGCGTATTAACTAGACTCCACTGTACTTAGTTGAAACGTGCAGTCATTGCTGCATTTAGTAGTCGTTGCCGAAAATGAGGTAATGCTTAAGCATTTCTTTGAACGTTTGTCAATGTAGGCAAGATCATACGTAGATATTCTGGACCTATTATCGAGCTGGAATAAATACCCGCAAAAAAAGACAAACCATGAACTTATGCGACAAGTGAAGCCATGTCACATCTGATCGACAGATTGTCGCTTTGTCATTCTTTAATATCATGCTGTTCTGTTTTTTGTGTCTTTTTCAAGATAGCAAGATCAATACGCACCTTACACTTGACTTTTAGAGTGAGTTCTGTAACTCTTTTTCTTTTCTGAGAGATATGCTCTCTTACCCTGATGAAGCATGTACCTTTATCTCCTGAGGCCTCTGAACGCATGTACAGTGTGAACGCAACTTTCCCACACACCATCCGACTGCTCTATCTATATTCCAACTAGAAAATTTGTTTTGTAAGCTCCGGCGAAGAATATTTCAGCGAAGAGTTATCGCCTTGTCTATTTCATGCTACAAGGGGTTGCACCGCGAGCACGAAAGTGTTGGAAGTAAAGCGTCTACGGATGGTGAAGGACGGAAGAGAAAGAGGGACAACACACACGGGATAGTGAAGGACATGTTGTCCCTCTTTGCCTTCCATTCTTCGCCTTCCGTACGCTTTACTTCCAGTACTTTCGTGCTTGCGGCGCAAACCCTTTTGGCATGGTATTCAACAAACCTGACAAAACAGCCATTTTTCGTCTATTTCACCAAGAAAGTTTTCACTCATTCAAGGTTTCTAAAATGATGTTATCTTCTATTACTGCATATTGTGAGCTTCTGCTTATAAAGTTAGAGGCGCTACGGTATGAGTACGCAGACTCTGTGATCACTCACGTCAGTCAGTTCTCACTGAAAGAGCTCAAACGCAGAAGCTTCAGGGTAAACAACTGAAGTATGCTGTGTGACGATAAGGACAAAGGAACCCTTACCGGCATTTACTTCAAACAGAAAGTCCGGTAGAACGCTGTAACCCAATAAATATAAAATTCATCAAAGGAAGTTTTGTGATCAATAGGCTAAAAAAAGTGATTTATTCAGTTACTTTTCACGTAGGCATGCTTATAGACAGAGCCGGTAAACTTGGCCGTAGACCATAGTAGTCATTTGTGGGGCTGTGTACTTTCCGCTATATGTATTACTCACCTGTGTGTGTACTCGGTATAATACACAAGGTCGTTTATATCCGGCTCAACATATACGGCTCATCCCAAATCTCCTTTTATTCCGTAATTCTACGGCGGCCATCAATACGTCGTTTTTAACGGCCAGTCTACAGGTTAATAACCTGTGTGTACGCACAATAAAAGCAGAACAAGCCGGTAGGCCGCCACAAACGGTGCCTGGAGTGTTAAGACTGCATGGTGTATAAAACAACTTTTTTTTCTATACCTTAAGAGTTAAGGTACATAACGCTTCGTTTTTCTAGGTCTTACGAGCTAAATATAGAAACAAGTAGGCGTGTACTTTTCAAAAAGTTCGCTATGTATACGTGTTTCTTCTCTAATTATTATGAAATTATTTGTAGTGGATCAGGATTGTTCCTTTCCTGAATTTAAGTCATTACGAGACGAAATACATAAAATAGGGAATGAAACCTTGCGCCAGAGTCACACGTGACAACGGAAATCAAATAATCACATGACTGAATAACGGAAGTTAATGCAATGTACATCTCTTATATTTTTTGAAGTAGAACTACAGCCATCTGTATCTACTTGATAGAAAAGGTGAACGCAAAACCTAACTGACATGAACCATCATTTTCAAGAATACATCAATGCTGCAATTCCACTCTACAGCTTTCTCAAGGAATAGGATTATTTATTTTAGCAGTAGGGTGTCTTCAAAGGGCAATGAGTACATGGTACTAAGGGAGAAACAGGGCAAAAACGGGGTGAAGAAAAAATGACCACACAACACAACTGCTGACGAACAAATGTGAGTAAATTTATTACACAGGAAAAGGTGTAGCTGAAAAAGCAAACATGATTACAGCCATCACGTGCGCAGTAAAATTACAGGCACGATGAATTTGCCAAAATCTGAAATTTACTATGTTGCAGCTAAAAAACATAACCTCTTTTTCAGGAGCGGAGTGAAGGCTAACTGACACACATGTTCACTTTCTTCTAGATGTGGAAGGCATCCTTCATTTTGCACTCAATTCAGCGACGATATTGTGAGAGGACCTTGCGATTATGGAAGAGCGGGCCACCTTCACAAAGAGGAGACCGTTTTTAGAACAAATAGCTTGTTTTTTTTGTTGGCGACATACAAAGCACTCATACACAAAAGCAGGCCACCAGTAGGTGTTCTTTATTACAACACGAACAAAAACTGTCCATGAAGCTTGGCATGGGTATACATCATATCCTATAGATCCGCTTCTTTGAACCACCCCATGTAAGGCTATAAAACGCTTGAACAGACTTGGTGCGATAACGGCAGTTTGCAAAGCCAGCGTATTTACATCACAAGCGGTGTACACCGAGTGCGCAATCTTCGATCTCCCAACAACATCCGCTACATTACTGCGTCTGTCTTGACGTTCACAACACTCATATTCTATGCAGAGGAACATCTTCTAATGGGGTATGCTTTTTCAGGTATACAGCGTATATACGAGTATGTGAAATGAGCGACCCAATACCGCGTAGAAGAAAAATAACATTCAGTGTCTTTTTATTTATAACACGGGTGGCTTGTTTGCTGCGGCATATGATAGTTATTGATCTCAGCATCATTTCATGCAATCTCTCTGAGTACACTTGTATTTTTGTCCTTTTGTTGCAAGCGCACACTACGATGCCAAACGTTGTCGGAGAGATCGCTCCCTTCCGTTGCTGAATCAACACTGACGTACGAGCGTGGGACACGAAGCATGACATTGAAAATATGACACCAGCACCCGGGCATCACTGCACAGATAAAACAGGAAAGCCGAGGTCGTTGTGTCGGGAAGAGGTCATACGCCTAATGTCGTTTGGGCACCGAGGGAGCTCGGGAAAAATAGGGTTATAAAAATGGCGAGTACTCATGAAGACTGGGAAGCCCAACGGCGACCTGACGCGTGACGTTTTCTCGTTGCGCAGAGACAGACCCACGCTCGAGAGATAACTCGGAAGCAGAGAAATGTTCTTTTGTTTTATTTACTGCATTCGCACGTGAGCACTAGGCTTAAATGCCTCACTGCCTCTGGTTCGTTCTTCCAGCAAATGCTGGAAAGAATTTTGACTGGCTTTGCTTTCAAAGACACCTCCATAACAGATAATTAACCTGTAGTGGGAAATACTAAAACAAAATGGCAATACATCACATGCTTTTCACTGAAAAGCAACAGTGTATTGTCACTAGCCTCAATTTCTTTATTATAATTTTTTGTCGACGTGTGTCGTTCATTATGGTCGGGTTTTTTACGGTTTTCTAATGCACCTATCTTAAATGATGCACGAGCCCTATTGTACAAATGTAAAAAATTGCAAAAAAAATATTTATTGAGAATCAAGATTGAGGATAACTTCACCAGTGCATACATTGCTATAGGCTAAAATGTTTTATTTTGAAGCGAAAGTGTACCTAATCGAAACAAATTTTTCACGTTATTGGCAGATTTTTCCAGAGTTAAATTCACGTTTCCTCACTTTGTAGAAAAAAAAACACATTTGTTTTTGACACTGCTTATCAGAAAGCTTTTGACAAAATAAACCATGAGCCGATGGGTATTTCTCGCACACGCAGCATCGCCGGACCTTGTACGCTTTCCTCAAAGACCGTATGCAAGCCGTGCTTTTTGGTACGTCACCTTAGGGGGCTGTTTTAACACTTAGTTGTCTAGAGATAGGTAACAAGCTTGAGATCCTATAAACGGCTATTGAAACTCTCAAAATGAATAAGCACGTCATAAGGCGAAAGATAGTGAACCTCTCCTGAAATGACAGCCATTTACGCAAACATATGAGTGAGTTGCCTCGTCCAGCACGGGCTCCGCAGCCTACGCCCCTGCTGGTATCAGTTGTGCTGTTTTTTCGGTCCCAAAGAGACATGGCTGCTTGTGGAAATCAATGAAGACAGCTGTGCTGGTCATTGTAGACTCCAAAATACTGCCCTGTAGATGTTGACTGGATTCGAAAATTCACATAGATATCTGCTTAAACCGTTCTTGTAGAAAAGAAACGGCCCAAGGTATCAGGCAATCGAAAGTGAAAATTCCTCTAGAGTATATAGCTTAAGCACGCCCTGATTGAAAAGCTTGATCGCCAATATAGAACGTACGGTAGCATGAATTAAGGCACCGAGCTGACTCCTGAGATGTTACTGCGTCTTTTTCTGCACAGCGTCGGTAATTACAATGTTGTTGGCGCAAGTATTTTTTTTTGTAATAATCAAGTGAACAGTAGTAGCTAAAATGATAATCAGAACTGACAAAAAGAACATTTTTTTACTATCCAACAGAATATCGATTTTCTGAGTTACGATGCTGCATTAGAAGGTAGCAAATGGTGAAAAGAGGCGTTCATTCGCGTGATAGGGTTCAGAATACACGGCAAACGTGGTGCCCAGGTTGTAGTTAAAACCCTCGCTGAGGCTTCAGCACGGATTCTAGGTAGATCTAGTGTCGCCTTAACAAATCGCAGTAGACAAAAAGTCGGAAATGAAAGTAAACAAAAAAATTAGGAAAGAAAGACTGGCGCTACACTCGAAACCGTTTATTCAAATGAAATGCTTCCTACTAACACAATCACATGTATCTCGTTTCTTCTTCCGCTCTCTTTCTTTTCATGTTCCTCATATCTCTGTCTTACAAATTACGGTTTTTATAACGATGCTATTTGTCTATGGATGGCATGCAGTGGTGCTTCAACGAATGCATTTGCAGAGAGCGAGGACTGCTCTCACAAAATCATATGGAAAGCAACGACGTACATCATTGAAAATTTTATAGCCTAATTAAGCATCCTATACTAATTGGAACCATTATGCAGCAGTGTTATGATGTCCACAACGTGATTTGACTGAAGTAACACAAGAAGCTCGGCGTATTCAATTTAAGCAAAAGAAACATAACTAAGCTTTAAGTAATACAGCTGCATATAGGGGACATGAAAGTCACTTACATGAAAGTAATGTATATAGCGGGAAAAGTTGCTTCAGTTTACAAGCTGGCCAAGGTATTAAGTCACCGAGTTTTAGCAAAATAACCATTGTTGACATTCTACACTGAGTACAAGGTGTCGAAATTTAAAACACTGAAGCATTGAAAAGCGTCGCTTGATATATTGCCAAGACATTGCACAACATCTGAGATGCTGTAAATGAGAAACGCACAAAGTAAGGCGTGCGACAGGCCTTCGTGTGTACACCACGAATGGCGGTGAGCTTACGAAAGCAAGCAGTGACAAAGAGCCGCCCTCAATCTGAACGGTCAGGGGACTTGTGGCAGTCTTTTTATTTGTAGCAGAAAGTTGGGCGCAAAAAACCTGGAAGCATCCCATGCACCTGCCGGTATTGCATCTTGTGTCAACAATTTTCAGCATTTTGTAGAGAACGTATATAATCAAGAAGAGGTACCGGTTGGGTCATGCGTTCCCGTCTTCTAGGAGAAAATTTTAAGCAGGTTGCAACAGAGAATTTGCATAATAAACCGCTAAAATTACGTAAACTTTAGATGAAACGGACGCTCTGCTAACTAGTGGTGGTAACCTTGGTGTGCTTTTGCTTGTAGAAACACAAATTGTTTTGCACTAGACAAATATATCCATCATCATTTGCATTTTGTTTTTATGTCATCAATTTATTTCCGTTTTTAGGTTTTGCGTTCTCTTAACCACGTGACCACGCTAATCATCAATGCGTCATTCACCACTGGTGACGTTCCTCAAGTTTAAAAAAAAATTAGTACCTACCACAAGGCAACGACTACGAGTAACATACGGCCAGCCGCGCGATTATAAAAAGGAAGAATGAATGAAACGTAGTTAAATAGCTGTGTGTCAATGCGACAGTGAATTGTGAGGCAGCATTTAGGTGGAGGTGAAAAACGTATAGACCCGTGTGCTAAGATTTGCGTGCACGTTAAAGAACCCCAGGTGCTCGAAATTCCCGGAGCCCTCTACTACGGCGTCTCTCGTATTCATATGGTAGTTTAGAGAGGTTAAACTATACATGTAAATTGAACTGTGAGGCAGCGGTTAGGCAAATACTGTAAGCTGCCATTCGGCAGAAACACTAGCACCGAAAAGGTCGGAGGTGTTAACAAATATATGTCAGCTTTCCCGTATTTCTTAGGAAAGTTTCACATTAGTAGGGTTGTAACTGATGCTTGTCGCTATTTATTAGGTGCTTATGTCAGGTTCCCTCTTACAGAGATCAAGAGTGTGATCATGAGATGTATTTAAGGTGGTCTCAGTTTCACCTGATCTCGTGCAATCCTTTTGATATACTGGACAACCTGCACCTTCTACCGCCCCAGCTCTGCATTAGGTGGACAGTGGAACCTTGTTCCAAACAGATTGTTTCTTGATGGTCCCGCTACTATACGTTGTAGTAATGAGCTATTTATGCAGATTAACGGGTTCTTGATGTTGTGGTAACGACCGGACAACTCAAATATATTTAAACTAAGAACATGGTGAAGTTTGCCAATGTCAGGAGACTTTACTACAAGTTTAGATGGCGTGTTTTCTTGTAATAGCCCAACTAGATAAGTGCAGCAATCCAACATGGTCAGTTGGAGGTGCCAAAGGCACCGTCTTCCCCTTCAGCCTCACGATGAAATTTTACTGAATCGCTCCCTACAGCTTAGCTCATCTTATGAGAAATTTCCTTGGTTGCTTTTCATCAAGTTACTTAGTTTGAACGTTTGCAGTAGCACACCTTTGTGTAGTGCTTCCACGAGAATATGGAAGATTTAATGACGCCCCGCCGTGGTGATCTGGTGGCTAAGGTACTCGGCTACTGACCCACAAGTTGCAAGATAGAATCCCGGCTGCGGCGGCTGCATTTATGGTGGAGGCGAAAATGCTCTATCGCCATGTGTTCAGATATGAGTGCAGGTAAAAGAACCCCAGGTGGTCGAAATTTCTGGAGTTTTCCTCTACAGCGCCTTTATGGCCTATTGTGGTATTGAGACTTTAGACCCCACATAATAGTTTAATGATGGAGCAATCCAAACACGGATACGCGTACAGTCTCTGCACTCCTCTTCTTCCTTTTCGCTCGGCTTTTGCATGTTATCAGGTTTGCGCTAGGATTATTATGTTCAGCGAACTGAGGCACCAACTCACCCAAGAACAAGAACAAATTATTTTTGGCCTGCTGTATACAATTTTGAAAGTCATGAAAGCAACTTTCAACTTCATTCTAAACAACAATATTATTACTCTGAATTTTCAATATTCATATCACCATTATTATAGTATTAATATTAATGTTATATTATTATTATTACTATTATTCTTATTATTGTTATTATTATTATTATTATTATTAATATTATTATTATTATTATTATTTGTACATGGATGTTAGGCAGGGTCGGAGGGAGACGAGGAGGAAGAAGAGGTTAGAAATAAAGAAGATGGCTGACACCCCAGCCTAGTACTGTGCATTATTACAAATTGGCGCAGCCGCGTATACATTCTGTGCGGACATTCAAGATGTGGGTGGACTTCAGCATTGGAGCAAATCAACGCGGTGGCATCCGGATCTTGACCTAAACGCCTCAAGATGAAGAGGAACTAGCTCTTCTGGAAGCAGTGAGCACTGACGCATTTGTTTCCTATATAAGCACTAAAATGAAGCTCATTCCAGACCATTTACTTGCTAAAAGAACGGTGAGGATCAACATGAAACTTCAGGATTATGAGAATTTCGTGCTGACTCCAGTAAGAAACCACGCGAAGCTTACTACCGCTGCTCCACCCGACAGTTCCATCGAGCTGATCAAGAAGTTTCTTGAACTCCACCAAGAACAGAATAGGCAGCGAAATGATTTAATGCTCTTGCTCGTAAACGTGACGGAAAGATTAAGCAGACCGAGTCGCGAACAAGTGAAGCCAGACATGTTTGACGGAGAGTCTAGTAGTCCCGAGTCCTGGCTCACATTTTACGAGTATGCATGGAATGAAAACTGTTGGCACAGCGACGAAGATAAAGTGAAAAACATGCGACTATTCCTATCGGGCATAGCAAAGAGTTGGTACGAATGGCGTCTCAACGCTCACAGCAACAAACCATGGACAGAGTGGAAAGCAAGCTTTCTGAGCTCCTTCAGTGAGAACAAGGTGTTACTATGGGACAAAGCAATCACGTTCAAATACAGGTCTGGATCTGCACTCGGCTATTTCTCTGAGAAAAGGCGCTTGTTACAGCTGGAGGACTCATCTTTGCCTGAGACGTCTGTGGTTCTGCTTATCATTCATGGTTTAAGTCCGGACTTCCAGAAGCAGTGCAAATGCGAGGACCCAAGATGGTTGAAGAAATTCTGCAGGGAATGAAAAACCTCTACCTCCATGACCTGGGAACCCAGCGTGAACCCATGACACCTGCTGCAAGGAATACCGGGGTCACACGAGCTGAGAAACGATGCCCGCTTGCAAGCTGGAGAGCTACTGCAACACCCATATCCTTTGTCAACGCAACATTGTTGTGGGAGGGAACTGAAGAACTTAAGTTTCATAACGGAAAGTTCACAGTCCCAGAAACAATGGTGCCTCGAATTTTGGAGCTCTATCACGACTCCCCACACTCAGGTGGACATGACGGCTTTTGGAGGACATATCACAAGATTCGTCAGTGTTTCCAGTGGAAACACATGAAAGAGGACGTTCAACGGTATGCTCAGTCTTGTCATCAACGTCAAGTTCAGAAAGCCAAGTACCTTCAGGGAACAGACGAGAAGGTTTTGCCTCAACATTCCGACGTCCCATTTGAAGTCATTCATCCGGATTTCGCAGAGCTCAAGAAGAAGGCTGCAGGAGTAAGAAGAACGCAGTCTTTCCTAGTGGCAATAGACCAGTGCACAAGAATAGTGGCTGCATGGCCGGGAAGGGAAGAGGCAAATAATGTGATCGCTCTTGTTAGTCGAGAGATGTTCAAGAATACGAAAATAGTAATATCAGACAATGGGACAGCGTTTCTCAGTCAGCGTTTGCAAGATTGGGCGAACGAACGAGGAATTGTATTGCGACGCTGCGCTCCGTATCATTCTCCAGGAAATGGCATGGCTGAAAGAATCATTCAGGATTTGAAGCAGTTCATTTCCATGTATCCAGGTTTTCAGGGTGGATGGAAGTGCGGCTTGGAGGCAGCTGTCGCTCCTCACAATCGGTCGCACACTGCGAGCATCGGCTGTAGCCCATATTTTGCAGCTTTCGGAAAGGTACCAGTGCTTCCTGCTGATCAAGAACTTTGCATTGCGGACCGCCTGCAATTGTGCGAAAAACGAAAAACTTCGGAAGCCTACCAGCGATACCGGGAAAGTATGAAGAGAAACTTTGACCGTCAGCGCAACACGCGGATATCTCAGATACAACTGAACGATCTGGTGCTTGTCAAAAAAGGCCTTCCCGGCACAAAGCAGGTGTACATGGGACCTTATCGCGTGGTGCAGATCGCAGTTCAACATGGCGTTCTCAAAAGGGTCGGTTACACCAACGATGATGGTGTGCTTGAATTTGCGACCATTGGAAACGTTGTCATGTATCACCCCAGGAGGGATGAGTCTTCAAAGAGGGGAAGTGTACGTTGACGTTAGGCAGGGTTGGAGGGAGACGAGGAGGAAGAAGAGGTTAGAAATAAAGAAGATGGCTGACACCCCAGTCTAGTACTGTGCATTCTTGTATTAATAATATTAATATTATTATTATTATTATTATTATTAGTTAGGCATCCCATCTTTTCATCTGTACATACTCATCATTACCACTTCAGTGTAGGTTGTGGGGCTCATACTCAAAAACAAAGCAGAGTCTTGAGGATACTGGACGCCACCTTAGCAGTGGTGGAGATGCTGCCTGGTTCCTGCGTCCTCTCGCGCTCTCGGACAACCCCAGCGTTTTGTACAACACATCCTTGGAGCTCCGTTCAGGCCGCTGCCTAAACGACCTGGGTTTAATAATGTCGCAAGCCGACCAGCGCCGCACACCAGCTTCGCCACCGCTTCCACTGCGAAGAAACCCGTCTCACCTGGTCTCTAGCCCCCAAAAGGATCCTACGCTGTTCGCAGGGCTTCCGGTTGAGGACGTTGAAGACTGGCTCGAAAAGTATGACCGTGTGTGTGCCATAAACAACTGGGATGAGCCTGAGAAACTCACCCACGTTGCATTCTACTTTAGCGGTGTCACAAAAACGTGGTTTTTCAACCACGCTACAGATTTTTCGACATGGCCCGCCTTTACACGTCAGCTTCGCCACATTTTTGTCAACCCGTCAGTGCGCTCAGATATCGCCAAGAAGAAGCTTGGTGTACATGTTCGACGCCCCGGCGAGTTTTACACTTCTTACAATGAAGTTGTTATCGCCCTTTGCCGCCGCATCGACAACTATATGGCGGAAAACGACCGTGTGCGCCACCGGCTAAAAGGCATTGCGACTGTCGCTTTTAATGCGCTTGTGGTGCAGAATCTATAGACCGTAGCTGAAGTAGTCACTACGTGTCAGCGCTTTGAGGAGCTTAAGACCACTCGAGTGCAGCCTGATATGTTTGATCTGAGCTCGAGTCATAACACAACAGAGCTGCGCGCATTGATCCGCTATATCATCCGCGAGGAACTTAAGCACAGGCGTCACCTTGCCATTTTGATATTCGAAGGATGCCACCTGCTACTAGTTTACGCGACGTCGTGAGGGAGGAACTGGCCTTGATCACTGGCGCACCAGTTCCGAGCTCACTTCCCGTACCCATACCAAGTTATGCTCACGTTGCTGCACGACACCTGCACCCCACCAAAGCCTGGCCTCGATGACTGTTACACCTGTTCCAAGCTCATATCCTGTGGCCATGCCCATTCCAACTTATTCCAAAGTTGCTGCTAGGGCGCCTGCGCCCCAGCAAAGCCCAATGCAGATACCAGCGCCCGAAGTGCATGGTTGGCTCAACTCACTCGCACCGTGACCATCTTCCCAGCCTCACAACACCTGGTGCACTACGGGGCCGACTTGCTTCTATGGCGGCATCCGTGGTCATATTTCAAGGTTTTGCTCACGCAGTCAGCAAGACGAAAGACGAAGCTACGATGACTTCGAACGGGACGACGTCTACCCCACTGGACCACCCTATCGCCGACTGTATCAGAGCAGCACACGTCGGTCGCCGTCTCCGCAGAACTTTGGCTCAGTTGGCAGTTCCCGTTTCTCACGTCGTCCCACACTTTCACCGAGGCGGCGTTCCTCTTCTCTCCTCCGACCTTCTTTTCAATTCACGACCGCCAAAACTAAACAGGGCAGCTTCGGGAGGGAAAGATGCATCTTTCGAGCTGCGTCAAACTTCTCCGGATCACCCATCAGATGTTTTATTTGTGTACGTTGAAGGTATACAGAGGCCCTGGTGCATCACTTTCCGTAATTCGTGCAGACTTTTGTGCCCGCTTGAATAAAGTTTGGACGCCATACGATGGCCCTCTCCTTCGTTGTGTAGATGGAGTCCCTATTCAGCCTTCAATTGTTTGTACAGTCCTCATTTTCATAGATGGCATCGATCTACACATTCAGTTTCTTGTACTCCCTTTGTGCACTCACACAGTCATTTAAGGATGGGACTTCCTTTCTTCGGCATCAGCTTTCATATTGTGCCATCAGCGAGTAATTCATATGTCAGTTACTGAGTGTTCATTCGATGTTGATCCATACAGCTTACGTTTCGTTGCTGCCGCTGATTGTTTCATTTCGCCAGCAGCAGAGCTGCTTCGCTGACAGCCAGCCTTTTTCGCTGCTTCCCCTTCACGCAGCATCACCGCATTTGTCTGCTACTACTGACATCAAGGCTACCGCTGTTGCTTTAAATTTAACCATAAGTCTTCACCTCACTTCCAATCAAAAGAGAGGCCTCTTAGACCTTCTTCAAAAGCACAGCCTTTCGTTAAACGTACATTCCAAAGTTTTGGGCCGCACCTCCGTTGAAGAGTACAGAATAGAAACCGACGAAGACCCATCAGCTCGACACTTAGTATTTCAGAAGACCTACGACAGGCGTTAGGAGCCGTTTCTTCTAGCCTGGTCTTTCTACTTTAGTGGCTAAATATGTCACATAATGCACACTTTATCAACGCCGGAAACGACCGACTTCAGCTCCTGCTGGCTTATTACAACCCATTACATGTTCCGATACACCTTTTGTCGTTGTCACAATAGACCTCATGGGACCACTTCCTGTAACCCCAGTGGGCCACCTCTGGATCGTAAAAGCTGTTGACCACCTCAGACGATACGCGGAGACCACTCCTCTACGCACTAGCTCTGCCTCAGACGTTTCTGCCTTCGTTTTAGAAGCCATTGTGTTGCGTCATGGTGCACCTCGCACGTTGTTGAGTGACCAAGGCAAGGCCTTCTTGTCCACAATTCTTGACGAAATTCTAAAAACTTGTGGCACAGTTCATAAGACCACATACACACACCACCCGCAGATAAATGGCCTGACAGAGCGATTCCACCGGACTCTAACCAGCATGTACATCGGACCGAACTATGATAGCTGGGAAAAAATCTTGCCGTTCATAACGTTTGCACACAGCACCACTGTTCAACGAACCACCCGGTATTCACCTTTCTTACTCGTCTACAGTCGTGCGCCGACATTCACCATTCACGCCTCTTTCTTCAATGTAACGACGAAAACGCCCACGACAATGCCAGAACATTTCGTCTCCATGTTCGCTGGCACACAGCAACGTGCTCAACTCAACACGGAGGCCAGTCAACAAGACCGCAAGCAACGCTATGATAGCTTTCGTCGAGACGTCACCTTGCGTCCTGAAAATTAGGTACTATTTTGGACGCCTGTTCGTAAACTCGGATTGTGTGAAAGTCACGCTTTCTTGGACCTTACGTTGTTTTTGGACGAACATCTCCTGTGAATTACCTTATAACTTCCGTCGACGGTTCCACGGACAGTCGTTACCGTGCCTCCAAGATAGTTCACTTTTCACGTCATAAACCCTTTGTTCGCCGTACCTTTCCCACCTAAGTCTCGGCCGGGCCGGCCGCTCAAGTGCATGGGGAAAATGATTGTCAGCACTATTTGTGCGTCCCATCTTTTCATCTGTACATACTCATCATCACAAATTCAGTTTAGCTTGTGGGGTACCTACTAGAGACAATAAAGAAGAGTCTTGAGGGTACTGGACGCCATCTTACATTATTATTATTATTATTATTATTATTATTATTATTATTATTATTATTATTATTAGTAGTAGTAGTAGTAGTAGTAGCAGTAGTAGTAACGGTAACAGTAGCCGTAGTAATAGCTGGTACTAAAGATATTCCTTGGCGTTTAGCGTTACAGAACCACAATATATGATTTTGAGAAGCGCTGTAGCAAAACAAAGTTCGACCACCGAAAATGTTTAACGTCACAAGTATTTCAGCATTTTACCTGGGATTAAATAGCGAGCAAGTTCAATGTGGACCACGTTTCGCTAAAAATACTTTTTTGGCGAGGGATGAAGAGGTTTACGCTAGCATATGTACGTAAACCTTTTTATTATTGCGTGAATATCACGCACTGTGTACTTCATCGCTCTACTTTCTCTGCTCTTTCAAGCACCCTGTAACATATTTGGAGTCTGTGTTACTGCAAGGTACATATTCGATGACTTCTGGAACAATTTCATTCATAATTCAGATAAAACTGTATTTGTACCACTAGCCGAATGATTAAAGCGGTGCCTGGGGACCAGTACGCCATCAGTCGTTTTTATGCCACACACACGTACCTCTGACGTTCTTCTAACCCGTTCAACTTCTTTGCGTTCTGGGGAGGTGTCTTGGTGAAGGTGCAGTTGTAATTGCTGCCAATGAAGGTTTTGAGTTATGCACACAAGACTTTGCATAACTTGTCACCATAAATTTCAACACACAGTGACGCCGTAATTGAATATTTTGACCTAATACGAACTTTTGTTATAACATGTTGAATTATCCTTATTTTGAAGGGACAACACCAGAATGAGAAAGGGAAGAATAGAAATTTTTCGAGGAAAAAGCGAGGTATTCCATGTTTTCATGGTCACAAAAAAAAAGGAGGACGGGCCTTTTGGTTTTCAGGGTTTAGAGCTTGAGATGCTCGCAATATAAACCAAGTGCCCTGAGGCACTAAAAGTATCACTCCTTTTTTACTTCCACCTCAAGCAGTTCCTGTACGATACAAGTTTTTTTTTTTTAATTTTCACTCACGCGGTATGATGAGACGTATGCGCTCAAATAAGTTGTCGGTTGTGGTTCTTCGGAAGGCTCAACGTAGAATTTACAAGACCGACAAAATGGTATAAAACAGCATGCCGAATGAAAATCCATGATGTAATAGATTCACGACGCACACAAAAATTTGGAGGACGCTTCAAGTTCACCTTCAAAAGTAGAGCGGGACAGCGTAATGGGGCCCCACGCGCATTGTCTTTAACCATGCCGCAAGGAGTGGTAAATTTGTACGCTTAACATGGGCCGTTTCAAACTATTCTAGAAGTAGAAGTATAACTTGGAATCTTTGGCCCACTGGCGTATTGGCCCAGCACCCGTTAGTTCTAACAGAATATTTCAGTTTTGTTAGCTTACGTCTTTTGAAATGATAAGAAGGATGTAGAAAATACGATGACTAATATAAATTGATAAATCAAAACTATCGATATAGTACATAAAAGAAAAAAGGTGCGCTAAACAATAAATAAATATATTGCAGAATTTTGAGACCAGAAATTTAGGAGTGAATTCTACAGGCTTTTTGAACCTCTAATAAACTCCTCCACTGCACTTGCAACCTTCCCGTCACTGTTTCTTGGGAACGGAGCATCCGAAGAAAGTACAATTGGTGTGTTTCACTAAATACCTCGGCAAAACTAGTTTTCTTTTGTTTTGTCGCCTAGAAGATGCAGTGCTAGAATGTCTCCTAGATGCACAGTTGCTAAGTGCCTACTACGCCATGTTTCTTCATTTTGCTAATAGGCGAAGTACACACTATCTCGTCCGCAAGTTGCCACGGGTACTTGCGCAGCTGCACACTTTGTATTGGGTGGGTAGCTTAGAAGCCCATACTCGTTGCGCAGCCCGCTTATTTCAACGCCTGGTACAATTGTAGGATTCTCGCACGCAATAATACATACGCTAAATAGTAGCTTTCAATGACAGAGCGTGTATATGGCGTGTTTTGTTTTTCAAACGCAGCATCAAGCAGTGACGTGGCTTTGTGGTAGAACACCTGCTTGCCATGCACATGGACTGGGCTCATTCTGATTTCTTGCCGTTTTTTTGTATTGTTTGGTTTATTTGCATCGGTTTCTGTTCTCTAGTAATGGACAACACTGTAGCGAGAGAGGAAGACGGGACGGCGGCCAACGTGGTCGTGTCTTCTCTCGCCACTTTATTCCACGCCTGAAGCGGAACCGCGGTCGGCTGTCCACGTCCGACACACCAAGTGCGCTAGCTTGTTCTAATCCTCGCGCAGCTCGAGCTAGCATCAGCTGCGCGAGAGGCGCGGCGCGGTGATTGAGAAATGATGATGGTGATGATGGCACTACAGGGCTCCCCCCCTAGCGCTTTGCGCGATTTGAAGGCATATGAAAAAGAAAGAGAGCGACAAATGCTATATACACGAACGGCAATCCATAAAGTGTTCATTTGGCAAGTCCAGGTTGTCAACGTTTATGGGCCATCAGTAGGCAGTGTGTCTCCGGTGGGCGACTCTGGGAGGAGCGCAAGGGACGAAGAAGGAAGTGCCGGGTCGCTGTGTTCAGACACGTCCATCCCACAATTACGCGGCGGGACCATTCGAATGCGCACCCGCCGTTTCGAGTAGACGCGGCTGACAAACGTGCCCACAGCTGGAACTGTGGACAGGCGCTGAAGAGCTCGCGCCGGCAATGTGGGCGAAATAGTGTGAAGGATCGGAACGCACCCATGATGACCGAGCACTGAAGTTTCACAGCCACAGCGGGGTCTCGGACAGCGCACAGGGTGCCGAGCATGCTGTCGACAAGGAGCAGCGTCGCGGTCGTGCTGGTGCGGACGTCTCTGTCGATGAAACACCGGCCTCCGCGTAGCACTGCGACCGGCATGCCGGGGCGTGTGGCCGAGTCGACGGATGCGGAAACGCCGTGCATTGCGGCTAGTCATGTGCACGGCAAGTGGTTGGCCCTTGCGTCGGGAAAACCTCGTAGGTGTTTGCGCCGTCTTGAAGGCCAAGGCTGCAACACATGACTGTTTAGCAAGAAGCTTGAAAAAGGGCCTCTCTGTATTATGCCCAACGTGATGATTTCGTTGGCATACTATCAAGGACGGCAGATATGCAGTTGGACCGCACGTCGTCGCTGTTGTTACCAACGAGCCTGTGTGGCGGACTGCATCCGGCGCCAAATGCTCTGGGGAATAGTTGTGAAGCTCAGAAGACGTGAGCTTTGATGGAGGATCGGGTGGCACACCTGAAAGACCATCGGTTCTCCGCGCATGAGGGTTGGTGTGCAGGTCTGCATGATCGATGACAACCTCTACAGCATGTGTGGCATATGTAGTTTGCAGTGCCATAGGCGTGCCAGGTACGTCGTCCTCAGCTGCGTCAGTCATAGTCGCAGCCTCTCGGAAGTTTGGCTGTGGTTGACGGCTTATGACTTTAACTTCGGCTGCGGGAGACTGCGGGGCTGAAGATGGTCGCTGCTGGCAGGACGCAGAGAGCGTCGAGGTGGGTGGGGAGGCGCCTTCGGACATCGTCGACGCTGAAGTCTCCGCGACCAAGGGGCGAATAGTGAGCGTGAGGATATCCGTAGTCTTGGCAGACTCCGGGGCATGCGGCGATGAAGCCGTCGTGGAGTCTGACATGTCTGAGAAATCGTGGTCTGTGTAGGCCGGAGAAGACATGCGGGTGGCGAGAGTGCCCGAGGGACAATCGGCCGAGGACTTCGAAAAAATGCACCTCGTGGCGACCCGGTCGTTGGCTACAGGAACGTATTGAAGAAGCTCGTCGGATTTCGTGGCTGACTGGTCGCGTGCAGCACGAATGTTCTGAACCTCGTCGGATGGGCATTCGTACGCGGGACTCGCGTTGATAGTGGCCGGACGAGATGTTGTAGGAGACGTAGTCGGGGAAGTTAGGTCCCGGTCACTGAAGACTTTCGGGCCGGAGGGTACCGCACGCTGCGACGCAGACGAAACCTGTAAGTCGCGGGTGAACGGCAGCGGGTGGTAGGTGAGGACATAGCTGGCAAGCACCGCCGAGCAGAGGTCATCGTAAGGCTGCTGGCTGGAGGTTGAAGTGGCAGAGTTATGACGCAACTCTACCGGAAGGGCGTCATGAAGAATGGCGTGCATCAGCGGCTGGTCCGTGACGCCATTCAGCGCAAGAACGGCATCGAGCTGCATGAACCATACCTTGGGGTAGGTCGATTGGAACGGCGGCACTGGCGGGCAGAGTTGCGGGAACATGGCCGCGGGCCGCTCGGCGAAGGGCGTGTTCTCCGAGTCACCAATGTAGCGAGAGAGGAAGACGGGACGGCGGCCAACGTGGTCGTGTCTTCTCTCGCCACTGTATTCCACGCCTGAAGCGGAGCCGCGGTCGGCTGTCCACGTCCGACACACCAAGTGCGCTAGCTTGTTCTAATCCTCGCGCAGCTCGAGCTAGCATCAGCTGTGCGAGAGGCGCGGCGCGGTGATTGAGAAATGATGATGGTGATGATGGCACTACAACACGATAATTTTTCGCTCATTACCGTTGACTTGGAAGCCAACACCGATGCCTTGAGTTCTGCGGAACAAGCTCTCTCACGCACAATTGCGTACGTGCACAATTTGAACAACACCATGACACTCAACAGAATATGCTGCACAAGCACTTTAGTGCAATGCCGGAAGGAGACGGAAGATTGCTTTCGAAGGTTCGGAAAAAAACACCAGACTGGAGGGAAACGCCACTATTTCGATAAGAACACTGAAAACGCCACCACGCAGGGGCCCTGCGTGAAAAATGGTTTAGCTTTTAGCCTCACACAGAGCGACTGCTAAACTGCATCAAGCAGTGTTCACCAGGCAGCAACCCTGTACCGCGCAGCATTCAACAGAAATGTAGACATATTCAGACGCGTTTCACAAAGGAATGTACAGCCTCTTATCTACAGAGATGTTTTCATATGTTGCTAATAAAGGTGTGTGCTTGCACGTAGACGATTTTTCATTTGCTCACCAGACCTAATGCTCGGGTGAACCGTGCATTTGAAGATTGACAATTCTACAACATGCGTGACGATGCTGACATGCTTACTTGAGTTCCTTTTTTTACCACAGCCAGCCAGTGACAAACAACCCGCAATCGTGGAAAAAAGGTGTTACTAGGATGCGTTATATTTATGTGCTGAGAACGCCGAATGTTCTATTGTCTAGATTAAATGTGGCAGTTTCTTCTGCCAATTTATAGGCGAGTATTGTTGCTTCGTACGTTTAGCGAAGGGCGGTGTCAAAAAGTGCAAGAATGATAGACTTCCATTGTAATACCAATGCGGCCGAAAGTGGAAACAGCCCGAGAAACTAAAGGAGCACCGTTTCACAGCACACGCCCGACGTTCTGCGGCCCGCCCATTCGCCGTAACACTTATCGACCGGTGCTCAATTACAACTGGTGGTCCGAAAAAAGAACCCTTGGTTTGCGCATGGGCGTGGTCATGACTATAGGAAAGCCTGCTTCTATTGTCCGATGGTGTTTGTATGCATTCTTATCGGCCATTTCTCATTGCTCGCTAAGATGTGTTGTTTCCCATAGCTTTGTTGATTCCAATTTGCCTATATACTATGAATGTAGTTCGTACACCAAAAGACCTTTATGATATCTTAATGTCTCACCCAATAGTGATGTGCTGTCCGATTTGTGTTCTGACAAGCTAAAGGTTTACAGATATCACAATTATTTATTATACTTTGTGGATGTAATCATTGAGGCATCCACATTTACAATCCCATTGTGTTCTTTTCAAGAAGCAATGAAAATTAAATGCATATTGGCAAGAACAGTATCTTAATTTTTTTCCATCAAACATGCCTTACATGTGGTGTGTTGATGAGACTTCTGTGATTTCGCTTATATACTTCCTTCAAAAGAACAGAAATAAGGGTGTAAGATTAATGCTTGCAGGTGTATAGCAAATAGCTGAATGTCTTATAGGCAATTGAATAAAGAGACAATTGGGCATCTCTTACTCAATTGTTTGGAAGATATGAAGAGGAAAGTGTTAGCGCTAATAGCATAGTGATTTACCAAAAAAGATATTTCCCCTTTAGAGCCAAATCATAGTTTCGCAAGAATAAATACTAAACTACTTTGAAAAAAAAAGAAAAATGACGGTGAAATTTTGACAGAAATGGTAACTGACACGTCACTACGCACGCGCATTCGCTTGCATATTGTCACGTGATCACAGAACGACCACAACGTCTGTTCACAGGAGCAGCACTGGACGTCGAGCCGAACCGAACGTTAGAGCACGAGCACACACCAACCGTCCTCCTCTTCTTTCACACCATGGTACATACTCGCATTGGCATGGCTAAACCTCGTTCCATGCCTGTGGCATTACCCCCCCTTCGAAAAAAAAGTACCACCCCGATGACCAATGCCGATTAAAAGTTAAGGTAGTCGCGTACACGCACAAAGACGCGTGATGAAGCAGTGTCAGGTGGCTCGGGGGTAGTGTGGCTTCATCCGTGACACATGAACAATGTCGGCCTGCTGGGAACATCGAGATCGCTGAGCTGTGTCTTCAAGCAGAATTTCGTAGTTGACATCTGTGAGGCGCCGTAGTACTCTATAAGGACCGAAGTAGCGGTGAAGTAACTTTTCCGAGTGGCCCCTTTTGCGAACGGGGATCCACAGCCAGACCAGATCACCGGGTTGGTAAATGACATGGCGATGACGGGAGTTGTACCTCTGCGAGTCGATTCGTTGTTGTTTTCGGATCCGCTTGAGTGCAAGCTGGCGGGCCGCGTCGGCGAGCCAGATAAAGTCGTTCGCATCAGTAGTAATATCGGTCGTGTCAGGCAACAGCATGGCATCAAGCATCGTAATTGCTTCTCGGCCGTGAAGCAACCGGAATGGAGTGAAACCCGTAGTCTCTTGAACCGCAGTGTTGTAAGCGAACGTTACGTATGGCAAAATTGCATCCCAGTTCTTGTGATTACAGTCGACGTACATAGATAGCATGTCAGCGAGCGTCTTGTTTAATCTCTCCGTCAGACCGTTGGTTTGTGGATGGTATGCGGTTGTTTTGCGATGAGCTGTTCCACTAAGTCTCGTGACGTCTTGCATCAATTGGGCTGTAAAGGCTGTTCCACGGTCAGTGATAAGAACTGTTGGCGCTCCATGGCGGAGGACGATGTTGTTGATAAAAAAATACGCAACCTCATTGGCGGTGCCTCGTTGTAGGGCTTTCGTTTCGCAGTACCTCGTTAATTAGTCAGTAGCGACTACGATCCAGCGGTTGCCATCATGTGACTTCGGGAAGGGCCCAAGCAAGTCCATGCCGATTCGTTCAAACGGTTGTGACGGGGGTGCAACAGGCTGTAATAAACCAGCAGGGCGCACAGGTGGGGCTTTACGGCGCTGGCAATGATTGCATGTTTTAACGTAATGCTTGACATCCTGGGTGAGCTTTGGCCAGTAGTAGCGAGCCCGAATCCGGGCAAGGGTACGTGCGAATCCTAGGTGGCCGGAGGAAGGCTCGTCGTGGCAGGCAGATAAAATGTCAGCACGTAGCCCTGGTGGAACGACAGGAGGTACTCAGTAGCATAAGGTTCGAAGTTCTTTTTGTAGACGATGTCGTTGCGGAGACAAAATGACCCTGAACGTGCAAATGCCGATGGTGGACTCGAGCTGCGACCTTGAAGGTATTTGATAAGTTGTTGGATCTCTGAATCATTCCACTGTTGTTGGGCCAAGTCAGATTCACTGACTGCACAAAGAAAATGGCCATCGGTATCATCGTTCCTCGATGTCGTCGTGAGGGGTGCGCGCGAAAGGCAATCAGCATCAGTGTGCCTGCGGCCCGACTTGTAGACGACTGTAACCTCAAATTCTTGAAGGCGTAAGCTCCACCTCGCGAGGCGCCCTGAAGGGTCCTTGAGATTGGCCAGCCAACAGAGGGCATGATGGTCCGTAACTACTCTGAATGGACGGCCATACAGATACGGTCGGAACTTTGTTATCGCCCAAATAACAGCAAGACATTCCTTCTCCGTGGTCGAGTAGTTAGTTTCCGCAGATGACAAAATGCGGCTAGCATAAGCGATGGGACGTTCAGCGCCGTCTTGCCACTGGACGAGTACTGCACCAAGACCGATGTTGCTTGCGTCAGTGTGAACTTCGGTGGTGGCATCTTCATCAAAGTGCCCTAGTAAGGGTTCACTCTGAAGGCACTGCTGAAGCTGGGAAAAAGCGGCTCTCTGCTCTGGACCCCACACAAAAGGAGTATCCTCCTTCGTTAAACAGGTAAGGGGTTCAGCGATGTTGGCAAAGCTCTGGACAAAGCGCCTGTAGTAGGCGCAGAGACCCAAAAACCGGCGCAAATCCCGTTTGTTCGAAGGTGGAGGAAATGCAGCAACAGCCATGGTCTTTTCTAGGTCTGGTCTAATGCCATCGTGACTGATAAGGTGGCCGAGGAACTTTAGTTCTTCGTAGCCGAAATGACACTTCTCCGGTTTTAGAGATAGGCCTGCGGATCGAATAGCGACGAAGACGGACTGAAGTCGTTGTAAATGTTGCTTAAATGTTTTGGAAAAAACAACGACGTCGTCTAAATACACGAGGCAGGATTCCCACTTCAGACCGGACAGGACGGTGTCCATCATCCTTTGGAACGTTGCCGGTGCAGAGCACAATCCAAATGGTAACACTTTGAATTCGTAGAGGCCATCGGGAGTTATGAATGCTGTTTTTTCCCTGTCACGTTCATCGACCTCGATCTGCCAGTAGCCGCTGCGTAAATCCATTGAGGAAAAATATCGGGCATGTCGAAGTCGATCCAGTGAGTCATCTATGCGTTGGAGAGGGTAGACGTCTCTCTTCGTCACTTTGTTGAGCTTCCGGTAATCGACGCAAAATAATCGACGCAAAATTGAAGAGTGCCGTCTTTCTTTTTAACAAGTACGACGGGTGACGCCCATGGACTGTTCGAGGGTTGGATGACGTCGTCGTCGAGCATCTGTTTCACTTGAAAACGTATTGCCTCTTGTTCTTTTTGCGACACGCGGTAGGCGTGCTGTCGTACAGGCCGTTCGGTAGGGTCCGTTATAATGCGGTGCTTCACGGTTGGGGTCTGCTTGATTTTGGAGGTGGACGCAAAGCGATCACTATACGTACGTAAAATCATGCGTATCTGCTGTTGCTGCGCACAGGATAGCTGGCAATTCACGTCAACCGTACTGGCTATATCAGTGTTACCTTCGGCAGCAGTGGCAATCGGAGCGATAGTGGAACATTCTGCGTCATCGATGGCTTCAAAGTTCGCGATTGCTGTTCGCTTTGCCAAGTGTTGGTACTGGCCGCCGAAATTCGTGATCAGAAGCTGAGTCCTCCGATGTTTCAGTTTGACGATAGCACGCGCGACACAAATCTGCCGAGCCAAGAGCACCGAGAGGTTAGTTTCCGCGATGCCACTACTCTTGTTGTCACAGTCGCTCTACACTGTTACCAACATACTGGCTCGCGGCGGCAGTGCGATGGTATCGTCAGCAATTCGAAGTGTTGTGGTCGGCGCAACTGCATCCTTTCGTGGGCTGTATAGTCGTTAGATAACGTTATGAGCAGGTCGCGAAGGTTAATAATGGCTCCATGCTTGCGGAGAAAATCCATTCCGAGAATCAGGTTTTAGGAGCATTCGCGCAACACAACGAAGGAAACAATGTACGTTGACTCACGAATTCGGAGGCGGGCAGTGCACATTCCTAGCGGTGTCAATAGGTGACCTCCCGCAGTCCGGAGGTTGGTTCCATGTCCCCAAGGTGTCGTTACCTTTCTTAGCTGTGCAGCGAGGTCAGCGCTTATTACAGAATAATCGGCACCCGTATCTACCAGAGCGGTCAGTGGGTGGTTGTCGACAAGAACAGAGATACGAGCAGAGACCTGTTTGTCGTCGATGGCACACGTCGGTGAAAGAATGTCGTCGGATGTCGGCAGGCAAATCGGGGGAGGGTCTTGTAACGGTCGATCAACAGCGTCCTCACCCCCAGAGGTCGCTGTTCTTAGTTTCCCCGGCGCGGGCTTGTGGATCTAGGTGATCTTCCTGCAAGGACGTTCGCAAAGGTTGATTGTTGGCCAGGTGACGTGGAACGCCGTGGAGATGGTGAGCGGGATTGGCGACGTGGAAGGGTTGAGGATCGTTGGCTTGCCAAGTATTCGGCGATAGCACGGGGCCGCTCACCATCTCTGGGTCGACGAGCATCCGGACGAAAGCCGGGAAGACCCATGTGCCTGTAGGCGCACTCACAGTAGATGTGACCTGGTTCACCACAGTGATAACATAGAGGCCGGTTGTCGGGAGCACGCCATACACTGGATTTCCGTGTAAGGGGTGGGTTGCCGTACTGCGGTGGTCCCGAGTAGAACGACGGTGCCGCCTGCAGGGTGGATGGACGGGACGGATAGCCAACAGCCGGTGCAGGAGTACGCAGTGCTTCCGCGTACGTTAATAGCGGAGCTTCGGCTGGACGCGGGGCCGTCATGGGTTGGACTTCGGCTGCACGCAGAGTCGTCATGGGGTGCACCAGCTGCCGGACCTCTTCGCGAACGACATCCGTTAAAGCAGCAACATGGGGCGGAGAAGACGCCACGTGCAGGTTTTGCAGCTCCTCGCGCACAATACTGCGCACGAGCTCCGTCAGGTCTTTTACAGTCGTGACGTCAGGTGTTTGTAGGGCCGGCGACACTGACGAAAGACTGCCAGGACGTTCATACTGGTACGAACGCTGCCTTAGCATTCTCTCCATTGTCGTGGCTTCGCGAAGGAAATCCTCTACAGTGCCGGTTGAGGGCCACACCATCTCCGCTGAAGAGCTCCAGGCAGGCAATTGGACACCAGTTCTCTATAAAGCCTATGCGTCTCGACCAGCCTGTTCACAGAAACCACTTTCGCAACCCAACGCTACCGTCAAGGAGACCAACCCGAACGCCATGCGCGTCGAAGCAGCTGCAACTGGAAGAGGCAAGACGCCAACCCACCTACCACCTGCTACCAAGGAGACGCGCATCATTGTAAAACGCAGCAAGCAACTGCCGCCACTCCCACCGAACGCTATTCGCGTCGTTGTTCGTCCGCGAGGTCAACTGCGACTCCTAGATGTCCCAACGCCTCGACTCATGAAGGCAGTGCAGGCCGCACTTCAAACCACTCTGCCCGATGATTTCTGCCTGCGCATACACCCCACTAATAATACATTCACGGCAGCTACAACACACTCCGCCGCAGCCGAGCTCCTAAAGACGCTGACTTCACTCACCATTGGTGGCCATGCTTACCCCTGCATGGCTTACGTGGCACCCCCACCAGGAGCTACAAGAGGGGTCATCTCAAACGCCTTTGACGACGAGACGCCAACCCAGCTGTACGAAGACCTGGTCAAACGGAATCCTGAATACTCTATACTCGCAGCCCGACGAATGGGGAAGACGCACTCCATTCTCATCACCTTCGACGCCAATGAGGTGCCACATTCCATTAAATACATGGGAGCCATTCACCGCTGTACTCCATACCGCGGAAGTCCGGATGCTTGTACGAACTGCAGACTACCGGGCCATCGTCACGACGTATGCCCAAGCCCCAAGACTAATCTTTGCCCACGCTGTGGCAGCCAACACTCACCCCAGGAACCTCCTTGCACGCCTAAGTGCATTCTGTGCGAGGGCCCTCATCTTACCGGCACTGGTTCATGCAAAGGACGCAACCTTCACCAGCCACGCAAAACGACAAAGCAACCTCAAACGCAGCGACAAGAACCGGTTCCACACGGGGACAACTTCCCCCAGTTGTCAGCGGGACCCACTCAGCCCAGCCAACTCAGCCAACCCAAGCAAGCCTGGACCGAGCCACTTAAACAAGATTGGGGCCCTCCCCGTTCGCCCTGCAAGAACGCACTATCATCAACAGTGACTTCCAGTCTGCAAGACGCTCTGGCCAAGTCTCGGGAGGAGGCAGCGGCAGCCAAAGCAGAAGCTCAAGCAGCCCGAGCTGAAGCCGCTGCCCTTCGAGAACACATCGCGAAGCTGGAGACCCAGATAAGTACTCTCGCCACAAGCCATGCCACTCCACCTACCCCAACTCCTACTACATCCCAAACTCCTGCGCACAACCCACCCAACACCTCTAGCATGTCTTTCCCACCCAGCCATGTCAACGCGACATCCTGCTCTGATTCGCTTGAGTTAGATATCGACACGGCATTTCCTCGGCACACAAATCAGGACATTACCCCGCGTCCCTCAACACACAGCTCACTAGCCGATATTCCAACCATGCTTGAGTCTTTTACTGCTCGTTTTGAGGCAAAATTGCAGGAAGGTATCACCAGCATCAATCAGGAATGCACAACGCTCCAAGATGCGGTAATCCGTGTAACAACAGACAATGCAGCACTTAATCATCGTCTTGATGCTTTAGCTCAAACATTAACTGACCGCTACAACAATCTTGAATCACAGCTCAATTTGTTCGCAACATGCCTTGCAAAACGGGATCTCACCCCAAGTAAACGCAAGAAGCCCAAAGCAACTGAAGGGCAAGACAATCCACTCCCTGACGTCACTAACGACTCCCAACCTTGCGCGGCGGCTACGCCCCTTCTCAATTCTCATGATGGCAGCTCTAAACCGTAATCTGACACTCTGGCAGTGGAACTGCCGAGGTTTTGGCCAGAAGCGTCATGTTGTCCACCAACTGCTATCTTGCGCTGCGGGACCCGATATCCTTGCCCTACAAGAACCCTCCAACCCCCTAACCTTACCCGGCTATACTTCTATTACACCCACATCCCCTACACCCTCTCGGGTGGCGTTTCTAATTAATCGCTCAATCACCACCATCTCCCACTGTTTAGCAGTCCAAGACATTGATCACCTCTTAATTGAGCTTGTGCCGCAACATGCCAGAGCTAAAAGCCTCTTCATCCTGAATGTATACAGCAGCCCTAAGTGCTTACAGGGCAACTTCCAGCGCCTCTTTACGCTCGCGAAACGCATAGCCAATAAGTGCCCCCTACTCGTCGTGGGAGATTTCAATGCCCCACATACAGCCTGGGGTTATCCGCGCGACACACCAAAAGGACGTCGGGTGTGGTTAGCAGCGCAGCAAGCCGGCCTCTCACTGCTCACCGATTCTGCCTTTCCGACACGCATAGGGAATAGTGTCTGCAAGGACACTACACCAGATCTCTCGTTCGCACATCGCCTCCCTCATGCCACATGGTGCAACACACAAGAGAATTTGGGTAGTGACCATTACATTATCGAAATTCTCTTAAATATGCAACTACCCCGCAGGGTTCTCAGAGGTTCCACTTTTACCAACTGGGATTTTTTCCGCACTTATAGGGCAACACGCACCCACGCCTCTATCACGGACATCACTGAATGGTCAGAACAACTCCGGAGTGATGTCCGATCCGCAACTCGTCTAGTACGAGAGGACTGCCCAAGCGACACAGTTGACTCTCGTCTCCTACATTTATGGGACGCTAAAACAAGCCTAGAACGACGCTGGCAAAGCCAGCGTTGGAACCGAACTCTTAGACGTCGCCTGGCCCGCCTGAGCAAAGAGATAGAGACCCATGCAGCCACTCTTTCGCGACAGAACTGGGAATCGCTTTGCAACAAATTAGATGGCAATATGAGTATGCCTCAGACTTGGAATTTGTTCCGACACTTAATTGACCCAACTCAGTCAAAGACTACCCAAAGACACAACCTCACCAAACTCCTACATACTTGCGATAAACCTCCACCAGAACTACTACAGGAACTTCGAAATCAGTACTTCCCAACATACCCTGCCGTATTGTATCCCGATTATACAGGTCCTCCTAATGAGCTCCTCGACCAACCCATTACAGTAGCCGAAGTTCAAGCCGAACTACAGAAACTAAACACTTCCTCAGCCCCCGGTCCGGACAATATTCACAACAAAGCACTCCGTAATCTCGACGACCAATCAATTGCCGAGCTTACTGAATACTTTAATGAGTGCTGGCTAAGGGGCATCCTCCCACCACAATGGAAAGAGGCCAAGGTTGTCTTTATACCCAAACCTGGGAAACCTATCCTTACGTCTAACCTCAGGCCCATATCCCTCACTTCTTGTGTCGGCAAACTCATGGAGCACGTACTCCAAACCAGGCTCTGCCAGTACCTAGAAGGCAAGAATCTCTTGCCTGCTTGCATGTTTGGATTTCGCCCTGGACTTTCCACACAGGACGTTTTCCTACAACTAAAACATCACATTCTTGACTCTCAAACCTGCGATACCAGAGCTATCTTAGGAGTAGATCTAACAAAGGCATTTGACAACGTTGCGCACTCAGCTATTCTAGAGAACCTTATAACCCTGGGAGTCGGCGTAAAGATGTACAACTACGTCCGCGACTTCCTCAGCCACCGCACAGCAACACTTACCTTTGGCGATCACAGCCTGCCAGGCATCACGCTTGGAGCCCGTGGTACGCCCCAGGGAGCAGTCCTCTCACCTATTCTTTTTAACATAGCACTTCTACATCTGCCCCAAAAACTGGGTCAGATCCCCGACATCCACTTCAGCTTCTATGCCGACGACATCACCGTCTGGGCAAACCGTGGTAGTGACGCCGAAATAGAAGAACACTTACAGTTGGCACTAACCACCATCGACACATATGTTCGAGAACGTGGCCTTACCTGCTCCCCTTCCAAATCAGAGCTCTTTCTTTACCGACCGAAGCAGCATGCTTCAGCCATTCCCCCTATCTCTCTCACGCTAGGTGCCCACCCCATCCCACTTGTCTCAAAAATTCGGGTGCTAGGGCTAGTACTCTACTCACATGGCGCACATGGAGAAGTCATCAGGACTCTCCAAACACAAGCTCAGCAGACCATTCGGCTGATTCGTCGCATAGCGAACCGTCGGGCTGGCCTACGCGAGCGAAACACGCTTCGCCTCACCCAGGCTTACATCGTCAGCCGCACCACGTATGCCCTCCCATACCTACCTCTCCGACAAAAAGAGAGAGACCGCATTAACGCGCTTCTACGAAGTTGCACAAAAACAGCTCTACGCCTTCCCCCAAGCACATCCAATGACAGACTCTTCAAACTTGGTGTACATAATACATTTGAGGAACTCGCTGAAGCCACCTTTACGGCACAAATATGTCGTCTGTCTAATTCGGTGAGTGGCCGCGCTCTTTTGACCCAATTAGACTTATCCCCAATAACAGAATCACCTGGAAGGGTCCCTCTTTCTTCTAACCTCCGCTCTCACCTAAACGTACCGCCCATTCCCAAGAACATGCATCCTGTGCGCGACGAGAAACGCAGAAAGGCAAGGGCCCGGGCCCTCCAGAGACAATATGGCGAGGACCAGAATGTAGTCCACGTTGACGCAGCGGAATATGCGTCAGGATCCCGCATGGCCCTTGCGGTGGCTGACAATCAGGCAAATCTCCTAACTTCTTGCTCAATTGTCACAAATTCCTCCACAGAGGCAGAAGAGGCAGCCATCGCGCTTGCTCTCATCTCCACACCTGCCACCACTATCATTAGCGACTCGAAATCAGCTATTCTTAACTACGCCAATGGCCTGATATCATGTAGCGCTGCTCGCTTGCTACGCTTCTGGCAGCCTCAGTGCTCCACAACCCTGATCTGGACGCCAGCACATGCCGGCCTCCTTGGCAACGAGGAGGCTCATTCTCTAGCCCGAGGTCTCACATTCCGGGCAGGAGAAATGGAGCCCCCTCCACAGGTCGAGGAGCGCTTGCTCTCTTTTCGTGATATTCTATCGTATTACCGGGAACAACGAAGAATATACGCACCCCCAGCCCCATCCCTAAACATAGCGCAGGCCACACATTGGCGACGCCTACAAACTCGAACTGCTCCATATCCCGTATTACTAAACGCCCGTTACCCAGACCATTTCCCCTCTTCATGCAAACTTTGCGACAAACCAGGAGACTTCCTCCACATCCTCCTCACATGTCCCACCTTCCCACATCCCCCACCTCCGGCTGTGGCAGTGTCATACTGGGAGACCATCATGACCAGCACTTCTGCGTTCGATCAGCGCCGGATCATCTCGTGCGCCATGAAGAGGATCGCACTTCAAGGGCTTTCCTTTGCTTTGTAAGGGTGCCTCCTCACTGCGAGGGTGCACCCACGTGCCATGAGGGGGCTCGGCCCCCACGCTACACAGTGGCAATAAATGTTTCTACCACCACCACCGAACGTTAGAGCACGAGCACACACCAACCGTCCTCCTCTTCTTTCACACCATGGCACATACTCGCATTGGCATGGCTAAACCTCGTTCCATGCCTGTGGCAATATATATAGACAGTGTTTCTGTCCAATACAAAAGTAAATTATGAATAAAAAATAATTATGAATTACAAACAAACTTTGAAATATAAATTGTTAAATATAACGAAACTTCCTCTCGTTCGTGCAACTTTCTTACTCTAATAGTAGACGCAGTTAAAGATTCGGAATTTAAAAGCTCGTGTGAGGTCGTGCCTGGTGATCAGTTACAATTTAGTTGTTAAAACATCAGAGTTGCCAAAAGTAGGTTAGGTTACTATCTAAAACAATCTATTATTATTGACATGCCCTGTAGATGTCGTTTGTATCAACAAGTATTCTTGACTTCTCCGGAGAGGCACGTCAACGTGCATGTCCATGTTGCCCCACTCGAGTTTTGTGAGTGAAATAGGTTTGTAAATATTATTGAAAGAACAACATATGTTTCGTTTGATTAATAACACAAAAACCTTAAATACGCGCGAAACAAAGTAAAGAATTATAGCAGTGGCTTACCTCGGCTATGCCAGGATATAAGTAGCTTGAGCAAAGAGGCTGCTGCTGAATACAGCGTTCCACGCAAAGCACTAATTACCGGCGTCAAGTCTTTGATGTGCCACAGCCTTTCCAACACGTCGTACACACATCCGAACAGATTGCTTACGAAGTCCGTCTCGAAGGTGTGACTTGCAATGGCAGTTTCGCTTAATATTCTCTTTTATGCGGGGCCTCTGAAGCACCTTGAAAAGCTTTCTGTTCGTTCTTCCTACGCTCAACCACTAGTTATTGGCTATACATCTTGTCCTGCCTAGGTCATTTAATGCGATACCACAAATATCAGTGAACTCTGACCTGGAAATGTTGTTCTTCGGCATTTGTTTTGCACCGAGGGTACACATTCATGTGGTTTAGATATACGTGTATTCTGTTTCAGGTAGCATGGGTGTTTAGGCAAGTGATAAAGGCATTCGCTTTCAGAGGATGAAGATACCGGTTGCAATTCCAGCATCGGTAAGCTTTTTCTTGTTCAATTTATGCCGAAGGCATTATTACCTTGAACAGCCACTCTTGGCGGTAAAAGCAGCGCAGTGGCTCAACCGCAGGACACTGCGGTAGTGTCCGCTCCTAAAGCGCAGAAGTTTTTATGAAGTTACTTTTCTCAGAAGGCAAGGCAGCAATCAGTAGGGGAGTTCAATGACTCTTGATTGCCTTCTTACGAGACACACGTGGGTGTTTGCAACAGTTAGTGACGCCTCCGCCCTATCATTTTGTGATTGGTTCAGACTAAGTATGTTTCACTACGACGCTCCTCTAGAATGCGCAGACCACCCAGGCACATGCAGTGATACTGCTCTTTGCGCACGTGCAGCACAGCTCCTGGACGTGCAAGCAAAACCGCTGTGACTTGGCCAGTGTATACAGTGTTACAGAACAGTCGTCTTTGTAGGAAATATTTTTATTAGGTCTATGAAATGCCTGCCAAAGGCTAAATAGCATTTCCTCAGTAAATTTTTGTGGCGTTTTTTAGGTCATTTTGTCACATACAGCCACCAAACTTTGTGGTGCTCAAAGCGTATATCTAGGTACTGCTTTCCAATTCCTAATGTTTACTCAAATTTCGCATGAGCAATAATAATTGTTGGGTTTTAACATTCCAAAGTCACGACAATATTATGAGGAATGTCATTGTGCAAGGACGTGGCGATATTTACGATCTGGTCTTCTTGAACACACAGCTAAAACGAAGAACATGGTCCTTGAGTGCTTTGTAAGGCCAAAATTCAGTCCCACGGCTTTCAAGTCAGCTGTCATGCACCCTAATTGCTTGACTTCTAGAAACTGGTATTCTTGCAATGGTCATAATTTTTGAATGTCTTCCGCATTTACCTAAAAAACATAGTTTTCCAAATTTAGGCGTTGTATTTGCTATGCTGGCTATCTACATCACATCTGTACCTGTCCCAAAAATGAGTGATAGTGTGAGACTTGAAAGTGGTGTAAAACTCAATGATTGTCCCCTAAAAGCAGACAAGCTTTTCTGTTTCTAACAATGTGAATGACTTAAAACCGCACTGTAATTGATGGATATGAGAGAGCATCGACAGCTCACAGAGAAAAGAACACTACGGCTCAATAGTGAGTATTTTTAGTTATTTATTAGGGCAAAATACAATGTCCAAAAGCATTAATGTAGGGGGTTGATGAAAAAATGTTCTACAGTCAAAAATGGCGCACACTTGCGCCGTAAAAAACTGCATAGTTTTGTGCAGCAGCGCCTGCGCATTCAGAAGATTTAAACATCTAGTATTGACGAACAAATCGCAATGGCTGGAAGGTCAACGAACGCATCCAACGTATTACAATTAGAAAGAATAGAGGGAAAGAAATAATTAGGAAAGACAAAATATGACAGCAGATGTCGCGGATTTTTTTTTTTTGCGATCCTGTCTATGTAATGCGAAGTGCGGGCTCATGATATATGAACTCTTGGTAATGCAGATTTCATCACAAAATATTGAATGGAAAAACTTAAATCGCAAGAATATTTTGTGGTGTTCAAGAGGTTTTTGTCCTAGGTTTCTTTGAATGCACGTAACACAGGAGTTAAATTGTAATTGTTACTGAAAAAGCATGCAGTATGGTTTTGTATGCGTTTGCGTCTATAGAATAGAGTTCGACCATAAGGATCTCAAACAAACTCTACAGGCATATTGAGTGATCAGTCGGATATAAGTAACATACAAAGCTTGTTTGATACTTTTTGGGACAGGCTACATATTTCGTTTAATGAAGTTGAACACGCCGTTGTCTTTGCCAGTTACGTAAATTAGATGCTTATTTTAAAATAACTCGGCAGACACGTTTACACCAAGGTACTTAAAATGTTCAGCATGGTCAAGTTGTGCTCCTCACAAGCTGGAGGTTCAGTGAAAATGTTGGTATTTTCAGGTAAAAATAGTTAAACGACAATTTTTACATTCAAATGCAAGTTCTATTTCTCACACGATCCTACCAAAGTGTCGATATCACGTTGTAAGATATAAACATAATTCACACTGTGTATAGATTCACAAACAAAACTATCATCTGCGTAAAGCGTCAAGTTCGATGTAAGCGGCTCTGACGAATCACTAACATCGACCAGAAATACTGAAGGACTCAACATCGAGTCTTGTGGTAGCCCGGAAGTTACGCTGAAGAATGAAGAAGACGGATCACGGAGTTGGACAAAGAGGGCAGAAAGGTGGGTCTAATAATTAATCTGCAGAAAACGAAAGTAATGTACAACAAGCTCGAAAAAGAGCAGCGCTTTGAGATGGGTAATAGTGCACTTTTGTTTTGTTTTGTTTAGCCTTTGTGAATTTTGATGTGATCTAGGTGTTTTATCCGTGGCGGACAGTGATGACTTCGCGCCAGACCCATCACTGGTCAAATGATACAGTACGGTGCAGCCGGTGCTTGCACAGT